>CM054140.1:1826415-1951415 GCA_028751875.1 Rapana venosa
AGAGGCAGTGGATCAACAACTCGGAAAGGAACAGGCAGGTTTCCGACCAGGAAGAAGATGCATAGACCAGATCTTCACCCTGCGCAACATCATCGAACAGTGTACGGAATGGCAGAGACAGCTGTATATCAACTTCGTAGATTTTGAAAAAGCCTTTGACAGCATTCATCGAGAAAGTGTATGGCACATACTCCGAGCATATGGAATTCCACAGGAGATTATCCAAGTCATTAAGAGCTTCTACAACAACTTCATGTGCAGAGTAGGAAACAGCAAAACCAGTTTCAGTGTACAAACTGGCGTCAGACAAGGTTGCCCCATGTCAGCACTACTCTTCAACCTGACAATTGATTGGGTGATGAGACAGACAACAGCTGACCAGTCACGGGGCATCAGATGGACCCCTTTCTCAACGCTTGAAGACCTAGACTTTGCCGACGATCTGGCACTGCTCTCACATACCCACCATCACATTCAAGAGAAGACATCCCGTCTCAGCACTTTCGCACAGCAAGTAGGCCTGAAAATCAGTCAGAAGAAGACAGAGGTGATGACACTGAATGTTCAGAACCCCTCACCGGTCACAGTGAACGGAGAAGATTTACCAACAACTGAAGAGTTCACGTACCTCGGGAGCACTGTTAGGTTGACGGCGGAGCAGGCAGTGACATCAAGAACCGGATTAGCAAAACAAGAAATGCTTATAGAAATCTGAACAATGTGTGGAAATCGTCCCAGTACAGCACCAGGACCAAACTAAGACTATACCAGAGCTGTGTACTTTCCACCCTTTTGTACGGCTCGGAGTGCTGGAGGATGACTGAGAGTGACCTCGACAAACTATCCACATTCCACACGAAGAATCTCAGAAGATCTTGTGCATCTTCTGGCCTGAGACCATCTCCAACCAAGAACTTTTTGCCCGTTGCAACCAGGAAAGCGTGGACACCATCATCATGCATAGGCGATGGGGATGGATAGGGCATATCTGCCGTCGGGAACAGGGAAACATCGCCCGAACAGCCCTCCACTGGACACCAGAGGGAAAACGCAAACAAGGACGACCCAAGAACACTTGGTGTGGGACTGTCAAACAGAGCTGAAGACCTTCCAACATACCTGGGGAACCATCCAGAAGCTGGCCCAGGACAGACAGGAGTGGAGAACATTTGTTGCTGCCCTACGTGCCAATAAGGCACAAAGGCATTGATGATCATTCTGCCAAAGCTTTCACTGTATCATCTAAGGAACCTTCACTCCTCTTGTTGAGGATGTCATGGGATTCTGAAGGTAGCAGCAGACCCCCTGAGCCTACAGGACCATTGGAAGATGGGGATTCATTGCTCCTTTCTAACGCCAGTTTACCAACCATCCTCTTCCGCAACTATCACCAACCCACTCTCTGATATTATCCAGTCTTTGTAGTCATTCTGTCCCCAGAGTCTTTTCAACTCCAGTAGGGCTGCTGTCAATTCTGACTTGGTCATCTCACAATCCCTATTTTTATCCTTGCATTCTCTCTGCAGTTCGGTGTGGGACTCGGCCTGTTCCTCCAGCTGATCCTTCAGAAGCTCTGCCTGGTACACCGACGACTGCCGTTCATTGTCCAGCTGGGCGCTGGTCATCATGGCCGCCTTGTACTTTTCATCCAGGGCTCTGAGCTCCATCTTGAAGTCGCATGCCTTGCTGGATGTGCTGTCTGTCATGCTCTCAGTGGAGTCATCGCTGTCATGCACTGACCCTGTGGAGGCCACTGCTGACAAGGGCTTGTGTACAGACCGGGTGATTCCATTGTCATTACTCTGCTTCTCTTTCTCCTCTGCCTCTTTTTGTTGCCGTTCAATTTCTTTTGTGCGAATTTCTCTGGCCTCTGCACGGGCTGCTCGCTTGACAGCCAGCCGTCTCTGTGCCTCGTTGGCGATCGCTGTCAGAGCCTGATTTTCCGCAGAATACTGACGGACATTAGTCTGTGTCCTGCTCATGATGTTAGGGTGGCGCTGCTCTTGTGGCGATGCGCTCTCCCCGGGGAAAGCAGCCCAAATTTCACACCGAGAAATCTCATGACTTAAAGTGGTATAAATAAATAAATAAAATAAATAAATAATGGTAATGTTGTCAATAACAGATCAAAACAGCTAAGACGGAAACAGTTTCCGATAGATCAGTCTGGCTCTTGTTGAACACACCTCCTCAAAACTTCACAGTTTTCTAATGAAACAGATCAACTGACAGAAAACAGCAAGCTGTACTCTTCCTTCTCATTTTATCCTTGCTAGTTATGAAACCATGATGTTAAAATGTGTTTACTTCTTCATCCCATTTCAGGTCTAGTCTTCAGACATGTAGTGAGCACCTCATCTTGACTTTCGGCAATTATCCTCCTTATCTCTGTTTCCTGTCTGTCCCTGGGAACCACGGATTGCAGTGTGTTGGTTTTATTTTGTATGATTTGTTATTTTTGATTTTATTTTTCCCATAACATAAGCTGTTTTACATAGTGATAAACTGATACAATTATCAAACCGATAAGTCTGGCCATGTGCTTTCTTCCTTTCCAGATTCATAGATCTATCATCTGGATTCCTACCTTAAAGAAGGAAAGAAACAAAAGGTGAAAAAAGCAAACAAACAAACAAAAAGTGTCTTTGAAGTTCACATGTAAATGATGCAGGGAAGAAAATGTGCAGTGGTGATATGGGGAAATGAAGATACTGTATTAGTATAAAAACTATTAAAAAGGAAGAAGAATAAGAATGAATAGAGATGAAGAAAAAAATGCACTGAAACAAAGCTGCTTTGCTTCCTTTGCCCTGTTCCCTCTTCCCACCCAGCTGTTGATTGGGATCCGTGAATTCCGGAAGCCTTCCAATGCCCATGGTACTTTCTTCAGGGTGTAAAGAACTGAGAAGAGAGTCTGGTAATGTATTTGAATATACTAAGGATCAGTGGACTCCAGAAGCATCCTAATAGCATTTCAGGGATGCAAGGAACTGAAAACAGATTGTTAACTTGTAACTTGGTAACTGGAGAAGGATGTTGAATGTTAGGAGTTGGTGAGGACAGGTACAAGCTTTGGTGGAGTGGAGGAAAAGAGAACGAACATGGAGTTGGCATACTTGTCCATGAAAACTGGCTTGAAAATGTTGTCGAAATAGAAAGATGGAGCGGTAGCTCAATGAACATGAAAATAGTTTGTGGAAAAAAGATCCTGCACGTGATCTCTGCTTATGCGCCGCAGGTGGGTAGATCCAAAGAAGAGAAAGCTGACTTCTGGGAAAAACTAGGCAAGAAACTGGCTGAAAAACCAGGAAAAGACATTGTCGTTGTAGCAGGAGATTTGAATGGACACGTTGGCAAGGACAGAACTGGATATGAAGATGTTATGGGCAGGTACAGCTTTGGAGATCGAAATCAAGAAGGAGAAACAATTTTCAGCTCTGTCAACAGAATAGCTTAGAAGACATGATTATGTTTCTCCTCAGGTGCCTATGCTTACTTGTTGTCCACAAAGGTCAGAGTTCATGATACACATCAAAGGCAGCCTTGACAGGTGAATGGAAAGGGGGAAACCCCCACACAAAGCAGCAGCACAGGTAACAGGCTTTCAAACTGAAGAGTTCACGTGCACAAAAAACCCAAACAAAAAACCCAAAACAAAACAAAAACAACAAAAAAATCAACCAAACAAAAAAACAACAACTGTGTAGGCTCAAGCACTGGACTGAACTGTTTTCATTCAATGTCAACATTCATATCCTTCTGTTCATCATGTAATAATTAAGCTATTGCTTACAGTATATACACTGACCTTATCTGCACACCAGTAACACCGCCAGATGAACACAGTCATTATGTACACACATGCATAAAATATCAAAGAGTACGACCACTGGAACTGACTCTATTTGCCACAGTAAACAGAGAACCCCTACACACGTCCACCACCCATCAATCCACGAGAGAGAGAGCAGAGGGGGGGAGAGAGGAGAGAGAGAGAGAGAGAGAGTGTGTGTGTGGTGTGTGTGGTGTGTGTGTGTGTGTGTGTGTGTGTGTGTGTGTGTTGTGTGTTGAAGTGATAATATCCAGATTGCAGCTTCTTTCTGTAGGAAAAAAAAAATCATTTACAGATTGATATTGTAAGAATTTGAATGGAACTTCCACTGTCTTTGTGAAATTTTGATTTTATCGTAACTTGAGCTGTTAGCTTTGATACATTTGTACATGTGTTGACTGTGTTTTGACAATTTCTTCTTCTTCTTCTTCTTCTTCTTCTTCTTCTTCTTCTTCTTCTTCTTCTTCTTCTTCATCATCAAACACTTCAGACAGCAACTATTTATTTTCTGCATATTGAGCGAAAATGCATTGTGCTGCTGTTATGTTCTGACAAGTTCAGGCCCTCGTGCATCCTACTTGAGCATGGAAGAATTTGTTATGTTTCTGGAGAAAAGCAGGAGAATGGACCAAGAAGGTAGAAAACACTTAGACAAGAAGGAGATGGCAGGAAGAAAAGGGACAAGGCAGAACAAAGAGAGGAATAGAAAAGAGGAATTCTTAGCACAGAATTTCCTGAAGGTGGGGATGCTATCTATCTGACAGGCCTGGCATCCCAAGGGTCGGAAGTTGACCATTTGATTTTGGAGAAAAATAGACTTGCTTTGTTGGCTTTGTGTTGATGGCATCAGGTCATTTTGAAGAAAGACAAAGAGACTTTTGATAGCAATAGCATTGGTTACTATACAGGTGTTGAGGTGTGTAGGTCATTTTGAAGAAAGACAAATGGACTTTTGTCATAGCCTGTTATAGTACAGGTGTTGAAGGTGTGTAGGTCATTTTGAAGAAAGACAAAGGGACTTTTGATAGCAGTAGCACTGGTTACTAGTACAGGTGTTGAAGGTGTGTAGGTCATTTTGCAGAAAGACAAAGGGACTTTTGATAGCAGTAGCACTGGTTACTAGTACAGGTGTTGAAGGTGTGTAGGTCATTTTGCAGAAAGACTCAACAGACTAGCATTGATTACTGGTAGTCATGTTGATGTGTTGGTTATTTTGCAGAAAGATATAGGGTCCGGGGACTTGTGTTAACATTGATTATGGACCGGTACATGTGTTGGTTACTTTGAGGAAAGATACAGGGACTTGTGTTAGCATTGCTGACCGGTGCAGGTGGTGATGATGTGTTGGTCTTTTTGCAGAAAGATATTCCCTCTGACCAGCAGCTGCACCTGGCAGCACTTCAGGGTAACCTGGAGGAGCTGAAGAAAGTGTTGAGCAGTGGCCAGGTTCACGTGGACTGTAAAGACAAGGTGGGTGGTTTTGTGAGGCCGTCAGACCTGTGCACAGCATGCCGGTTTGGGAAACCAGTTCTGAATCCCCCTTCCCCCCCCCCCCATCCCCCTCCCCCCAAAAAAGATCCACTCCAAAGCTTGAAATGGTGAGATTACTGCAGCCAGTTCACCCTTTGAAAAGCAGACACATCTCAGTCATGACAGATTGTTTTTCAATCATCATGATCAAGACAGTGCTAGTCAATCATAAAGGATCATGATAAGTTTACTGAAAAGCACCTCTTACCTGGTTGTATAATGACGTGAAAAGAAGCTGTTCAAGCTAGTCATCACACTCATGTTCTTGGCTGTCACCATGGCGATATTTTACTGTTGATAGTGACTTAGGTTTTAAATCTTCAGCTTTTTTTTCCATAAGTACATGAGTTGTATGGCACAGTGTAACTAACCCTAAGCTTAAAAAAAGTTCATGCTAGGTCTATGAAATCAGTTGTTCAGAGTGCTGGGAAGCAGCAGTTAACAGGCGCTGTACACCAGAAACACAGGGACAGCGCAGTCTCTCTGACTTACAACATGACTGGTTGCCTGTTTGTTAGTGCCAGCTGTCCTCATCACGCTGGGTACAGATGTGAAGGTAGTCAGCAGAGACAGAGGGAAAGGAGAAAGAGATAGCAGCTAGGCACAGGTCTGTGTGTATGCTATATTATATAGGTCTGTGTGTATGCTATATTATATAGGTCTGTGTGCAGGGCTGTCAGTATTTCAGTGTCAGTAATGTTACAAGTACAGTCATCTAAACTAGTGACTGTATCCATACATGGCATCTGTTTACACTTACTTAACTACTTAACTATTGTAAACCTATCATCTGTTTACTTTTTTTCTGATGCCTTATTCTCTCTCTCTTTTCTCTCTCTCTCTCATCTCTCTCTCTCTCTCTCTCTCTCTCTCTCTCCTTCTCCTCTCTCTCTCTCCTCTCTTCTCTCCTCTCTCTCTCTCTCTCTCTCTCTCTCTCTCTCTTTCTCTCTGCAATCTCATCTCTCACATCTCTTTCTTCTGTCTCTCTCTCTCTCTCCTTCTTCCTCTCCCCTCTCTCCATCTCTCCCCCTCTTCTCCTCACTTCTCTCTCTCTCATGCCTTATTCTCATCTCTCTCTCTCTCATGCCTTATTCTCTTCTCTGCCTCTCTCCTCTCTCTGTCCTCTCTGCTCTCCCTCTCCCTCTCTCCGCTTCCCCCCCCCCCCCCCCCCCCTTCTCTCTCTCTTTTTCTCTTTCCTCAGACAGATGCACACACACATACACACGCACTCACACACTCACTCACTCACTCTGTATCTCTCTTTCTCTCTCACTGCACTGTCACACACACACACAGAGTAAGTACTCCCTAAGTTACACTGGTTGATATATCATCCTCAGTTCATGTTTACACAGCCACACAGGGCTGCTTATGTGTTGTGCCTTTTCTCCACTGTTGTAGTGTAGTGGTCAAGAGAGGAGTGAAGACTTGAATAACGAACAGCCCCGGCTAAGAAGTATGGAGACAGGTTTTACCGCCGCCACCTTCATGTGTTAGCGCAGTGCGGCAAGGTGTGGCCTGTGAACAATGGTGTTAGAGTTGCTGTTGTTTCACTGCAGTGATTGATGGCCACTGCTGTGTGTCAAGTAAATACAGTGGTATGCAGGCCTGCCTGCTTGTCAGTGTGTTATGTTTCTGTAAATAGTATACAGTGGTATGCATGTCTGTGTCAGTCAGTGTGTCTGCCAACTGTTGTTTTGTGATGTTGCATTGGAGCTGTTTCTGTCTCTTAACCTGTCTTTCTGCATTTCTTCTTCTTCTTCCGAACCCCACAGCTGACATGGGCTAGCTAAACCCTACAGTGACATGGGCTTTCAAAATCCCACAGCTGTACATGGTAGTAAACCCACTGACTGGGCTAGCTAAACACAGTGACATGGCTAGCTAAACCACAGCTGACATGGCTAGCTAACCACAGCTGCTATGGCTTTCAAACTCACAGCTGAATGGCTTTCAAGGTGATCATGGGCTGTCCACAGTACATGTGGTCTAACCCCAACTGTTGATATTGGTGCTAGCTGACATGGGCTGCTTACCCACAGCTGCTGGCTTTCATCTGCATGTCTTATTTCTGTCTCATGCTAGAAACCCACAGCTGACATGGGCTAGCTAAACCCACAGCTGACATGGGCTAGCTAAACCCACAGCTGACATGGGCTAGCTAAACCCACAGCTGACATGGGCTTTCAAAACTCACCTAGCTTGGCATGGGCTAGCTAAACCCACAGTTGACATGGGCTAGCTAAACCCACAGCTGGCATGGGCTTTCAAAACTCACAGCTGGCATGGGCTTTCAAAACTCACAGCTGACATGGGCTAGCTAAACCCACAGCTGACATGGGCTTTCAAAACTCACAGCTGACATGGGCTTTCAAAACTCACAGCTGACATGGGCTTTCAAAACTCACAGCTGACATGGGCTAGCTAAACCCACAGCTGACATGGGCTTTCAAAACTCACAGCTGACATGGGCTAGCTAAACCCACAGCTGACATGAGCTTTCAAAACTCACAGCTGACATGGGCTAGCTAAACCCACAGCTGACATGGGCTTTCAAAACTCACAGCTGACATGGGCTAGCTAAACCCACAGCTGACATGGGCTTTCAAAACTCACAGCTGACATGGGCTTTCATTTAGTATCAAAACTCACAGCTGACATGGGTTTTCAAAGCCTACAACCTACATAGTAAAAAGCAATTGAGTGCTTATTCATTATCCTTGAAATAAAAGAATTTGATTGATTGATTGATACAGCTGCCATGGTCTATCAAAGCCCACAGCTGACAGGTTTTCATTGTATTATTCATCACTGCAAAGTTGAGTAGCATGTGTGTTCACATACAATTACCTACTGTCACACAATTGTGTGCTTGCTAACAGAAAGTGAAGAGTCATGCATGTAGACTACTATCGCTTGAATAATACATGAACATATGTTGCAAAACATACATGTTACACAACAGCACTTAGTAAACATAACACCACAACATGCACATTGTGCACACACACATTCTACACATCATCATCCACACACACACTCACACCACACCCACACAGACACAACACAACACACACACACACACACACAGAGCCAAATAAATAATTCTCATACTACTGATTTACATCAATAAAATATCTACAATCAATCAACTCACACCCACACCACTACACACACGACACACACACACACACACACACACACACACACACACACAAACACACACACACAGAGTGTGTGTGTGCCAACTCCACTTCCCTCAAAGTTCTTCAGATGAGACTATAAACTGAAACCCCATGTGTGAAGACATGCAGAACATCTTGCTCACAATGTCATATATTAGAACCTGTTCCGCTTTTCAAATTACTAGGCCATTGTGTGTTGGTGGGAACAGCTGACAACATTTACAAAACTGCTTACACACGGGGATTGGATGTTAAACAACAAATGAGTGGTTGTTCCATTATCCTTGAAATAAAAGAATAAAATACAAAATATGATAGAAAATAGATGAATAAGATTTTTTTTTTAAAAGAGAAAAAAGAGTTTATAGCTTGATAGCTTATTTTTTCTGGCATATTTAACATATTTATTGGGGCATTTCTTTAGCTTATAGTTTTTCTGATTCAGATTTTTGATTTATTGTCAATACTTTATTGATTTGTTGTCTAGGGGGTTTATAGTTGTGTGTGCAAATATAAATCCATGTGTGTACATGTATACTTGTGGGCGTACATGCACACATACATGCACGCACACATGCATGCGCGTGCCTGCGCGTGCACACATGCGCATACACTCACACACACGCACACACATAGAGAACATCTTGCGCACACATTAAATTCTGTTCCGCTTTTTAGAAGAAAAGGCCATCTTGTGCTGGTGGGAATGGATGACAAAATTCATTGACAAAACTGCATACACATGGGGACTGGATGTAAAAAAAGCACATGAGTGCTTATTCCATTATCCTCAAAATGAAGAATGATAATATTATAATAATAATAAAACCCACATACACACCCAGGTTTGATAGCTTCTCTCTTTAGGCATATTTGCCATCTTTATCAGGCATTATTTCTGTTCTGATCCACAGGTTACTCTTTAGTTTTTGTCACCAGTTCATCTGTTTTCAGTCCAGGAGGAGGTTTGCTTTAAAACGTGCACAGTAGATCCTTTGAGATCACACACATACGCACACACACTTTTTATTTTTTTAATAATTTCTTGCATGATAGTGTGGTTTCTTTTGGGCTCTTTTTTCTTTCTTTAAAAAAAAAAAGGTTGGTTGCTGTTGGGTTTCTGTGTGTGTGTGTGGGTTTTTTTAATGGCTGGCTGGGTGATAAACAAAACAAAACAAATGGCTTATTCCATGTGCCATCTGGAAATAAAAATTTGACTTGATTTCACTCATACAGACACAGAGAAACACACATGTGCACACTTGCATGCACGCAAGCCTGCATGCACTCAGACATGCACACGACACACTCATACACACAACACAACACAACAACAAACACAACAACACACACACACTATGAAAGTTTTGGAAATAAATATATGGTGAAGTTTTTAGGGGTATATTTCACATCTACTCTTAGTTGGAATTACCACATTGAATATTTAAATACTAAGGCTCGGAAAAGTCTTAACCTCCTGAAAGTTATTAGTAAACAAGTGTGGGCTCGTGATGGTAGCTGTCTTGAAACATCTGGCATTATCTCTCGTACATTCTAAACTCATTTATGGCCAGGAAGCATTTTTCAGTGCTCCTAAGTCTTTATTACAGAAATTGACAATATTAGACTGTAAGGCTTTTTGATTACCTTTGGGGGTGCCTTCTCATGCATCATCCATAGGTACTTATAAAGAGATAGGTATTTTGCCATTGCACAGTTACTGACAACTGGCCTTGGCTAAATATCTCTTATGTTTTTCAAAGCAAGAAACCGATGTGGACACCAAAGTAAGTATAAGATCTGATGTCAGCTTTCCTAAAAGAGCAAATGTATGATATTCATTCTGTTAACACGGTTAAACCTATACTTCTCAGTTATTTGATAAGGCAGAAATGTACCCTACAAAAATAACTAAATCAAAGATTAACTTTTTGTCTTGTGGTCGGAGCACTCGCTTTCCCCCAGCCAAGTTAAGCAGCGTCGAGCGTGGTTACCAGTTGGATGGGTGACCGTTTGTGCGCCTTGGCTTCAGTACAGTTCCCCCAGTTCACCCAGCTGTAAATGGGTACCTGTCCTCTTTAGGGTCAGGGAAGGTAAAGCAGCGAGGGAGAGGAGATGGGCGCCGCCCTCAATATGCTGGCCCTAGAGAAGTGAGGTCTCTGACGCCTCGCTCCCCTACGACCTTATAGGTTATGGGACACCTTTACCTTTACCTTACCTTGTCTGCCATGGGAACTTCAGAAAGCTAATTTTGACTAAACTTTTTTTCTTTAACCAAAAATGATAATGAAAATATTTTTAATGTGTCAGTAAAAGAATATATACAAAGTAAATATTCAGTACATCTAAAAATCTACACTGATGGTTCACTTTGGAGCGATAATGAGGCGGGTGTAGCGTTTGTCATCCCATCATTGAAAGTAGAGAGATCATTGCATGTTGGGAAAAATTGATCTATATTCAAAGCTGAATGATCTGCCATTTTGATGGCTTTATATTATCTTGTAGATTTTCCTAAAGATATATTTCAGACGCTTTTCTGTGTTGATTCCAAGACAGTTTTACTTGCTCTAAAAAATTCCAGTTCAAAAGTGAGACAAGATCTCATAACTGAGATTGGACATCTGATTCATTTACTGATGTTACGAGGCACTGGTGTTACTTTTTGCTGGATTCCTCCGCATTGTGGTATCTACTTTAATGAAAAAGTTGACAGAACAACAAAATGCAGAGCTAAGCATATTAATGGGTCTTAGTCTTACAGCATAAATGTTTCCTTATCCATTCATAAGGGCTAAAGCATGTTACAAATGCATGTTGGAAACATTTTTTAAAAAGAAACAACAAGATATCGGTTCTCCCTGTAATGATGATATAACCCATTTATTACCTTTTGACAGAATCAAATGTGGTAAGTCACATCAATATAGAAACATATCTCTTATCTACAGGTTTAAGCTCAATGCTTTTAGAACTGAATTTTCAAGAAAAGCACCATGTGTCTTTGGCAAAAATATTACCATTGCTCACATTCTTTTAGAATGCAAAGATCTGAAAAACTTTTTACCTGTTTTCACAGTCTGTTGCTTAGAGCAGATTCTAAAAGACATTCCATAAATGAAAGAAGTTCTATTGTCATTAAGTCATAGTCCTGTTATCAGATTCTTATAGTATAATGATGTTGACTAGTTATATGATTTGCTAAATTAGTGTTCAAGCTCTTATTTCTTACGTCTGAACATTCTTGTGTTATGGTTTTTATTTTTGTTTCTTTTAGCTGTTTAATGCGGATAATTAGCAATGTGCAACCCCCTCCCCACACACACACATTCCTGTCTGATATCACTATTTAACTATTTACTGGAAGGACAAACTGAAAAAACTAACACACACTCACACACACACGCATGCACACACGCACACACACATGCACACACACAAACATGTGCGCACACGCGCGCGCACACACACACACACACACACACACAACACATAATCTCTCTTTGCTTTTGTCAATACACATATGCACAGATGTAGAGACAATATACACAACTCACACACACATAACAATTACACAGGTGAACATGAATGTTTTCTGTTATGCTGTTGGTTTGGCAAATGTCAATTCATGTGGAAGGGGACAGATACAGTGGACAGACATGAATCAGTGATGTGTAACGTGAAGGGATTTCGTGGTTATGTGTTTAGTTTCTGGAGATGTCCAGGAATTCAGTCGAGGGAGGCAGGACAGACTGGGGGTGTCAGATGGGGTGTGAGAGGGTTGGCAGGGGCTGGGGAGGGGTAGTGTAGCTTGTAGTTGCTGATGATGGCCTGTCCCCTGGCCACTATTCATTTTGTGTGTTCTTCTATTGGCTGATTAGCCACCTTGCATGGCCACCCTGAGTGACGGACAAACACTGACTGCAGCATTCTATGGCACCCCCTGGTCTTGCGTAGGCCCTAACTGACACTTTGTTTCTTTTCTCCTTATCTGACTTAACCAACCACAACACTTACCCCCCACCCCCCACCCTCCACATGTGACCCCACACGCCCCCACCCACACACACACACACACATCACACACTCACCACTGCTTATTGGTGAAGCTTCCATAATGAACAATTTGTAAGGTTTGGTTTGGTTTCGTTCTTTGACTAATTGTTTACTTAGGTAAACTTACACCACAGCAACACAGACCATAATTTCTTCAACAACACACATGTGCACGCACACAGCACACCACCACACACACACACACACACACACACACACACACATCTGACTTATTTATAGGTGATAGCTAAATGCATTTAAACCAAAATTTGTGACAGGCATTGTGTGCTGTTGTGGTGAAAAAATTTCAGTTTTCATTTGATCTTTTAATGTTTGCCTGTTTACTTTAGGTTGGATATTACTTAGCATGTTCCTTGATCCAGCTAATTTATTGTTTTACATATGATAATTTTTCCCTGTCATAAAACACACTCACGGACACACAGACACACATACACACTCTCTCTCACATGCTCACTTGCATACATACACACACATGCACACACACACACACACACACACACACACACACACACACACACACACACTCACAAAGCTCACATACTCACTCGCATACATGCACACACATACACACACGTATTTTGGGATTTATTCTACTCATATTTACTTAAAAATAAGGGGACGGGATAGCTCAGTGGTCGGAGCACTCGCTTTCCCCCAGCCAAGTTAAGCAGCGTCGAGCGTGGTTACCAGTTGGATGGGTGACCGTTTGCGCGCCTTGGCTTCAGTTCGGTTCCCCCAGTTCACCCAGCTGTAAATGGGTACCTGCCCTCTTTAGGGTCAGAGAAGGTAAAGCAGCGAGGGAGAGGAGATGGGCGCCGCCCTCAATATGCTGGCCCTAGAGAAGTGAGGTCTCTGACGCCTCGCTCCCCTACGACCTTATAGGTTATGGGACTCCTTTACCTTTTATATTTACTTGTTTTTTCTGAGCTTTCTTGTTGTATACACTACAGTCCAAAATGTTTCTGATGATTAGACTTGTTTTTCCTTTTGTCCATAATCCTCATTCAGCTGTTGAAAAAAACCACTTACATTATCTTTGCATTTCTTCCGACCCCCCCCCCCCCCCCCCCCACACACACACACCCAATTACCTGCCTAATATCATTTTTTAGTGGATAGACATTAAAAGGAACACACACACATGCATAAATTGAGGCCTGTACTTAACAGGTTGTACTCTTTGATACCACATTTCCCCAGAGCTGCTTTTTCTTCAAGGTGTCAAGATTCCCTACATCACAGCCTTTCTTGTGACGTGTCAGTGGATGGTGCTCGGCTCATGAACTATGAAGTCTGCGGATTCTCTCTTCTCTCTCTGTTCATTTATTTGGTGGGATGCCTAGTGCCTGGTCTTTTCCTGTGCTGGTACAGTTCTGGTTCTCCCTCTGCAGAAGGTATCCAATGGCCTCAGCTGACACATTCCAGCTTTGGAGCAGTTCAGTTTGTGTGTGTGTGTAGCATGCATATTGGATATGTTTGTGTTTCCGTAATCCACTCCATGCTGACGTGAAGTACAAGATCTTTAACATGAATAGTGGATCTATGCATGTATATGAACAGAATCAAGGCACTGGCAGGTCTGCTCGTAAAGTTGATCTGGGAGATAATAAAAATCCCTACCCTTAATTCACTAAATAACCTCTGAAGTTAGAGTATGACTGCCTATATGGTGAGGTACTTGAAAAGAGTCATACACGCAAACTTCTCAACTGATGTACTTCCTATCTCACAGTGATTCCCAGATGGGATGAGTGAGTCAGAGTGTGGCATGTTCTGGGTGACCCCAGGGTGTAAAGCTGGGGAATGCACAACAACAATTCACCAGATTCCACAGCCAAGATTCAAACCCATAACTTCATGGACAAAAGGTATTGAAGTCAAGTGGTTTTAATCACTTGGTTGCAGTATGCGTAAAGTAAAAAACCCACAGAAAACCCCCTCAACTGCTTCCCATTGCTGCTTTTGTTGGTAGGAGCTCCCCGTGTTGCCACCAGGGTTCGCCATCTTTCTGTGTCTCTGCTGAGTTCCACGATGTCTTGTAGCCCTCCTCCCAGACCACTGACCTCAGTGATGTTGGCAATGTAGGATGTTGGTGGTCTGCCTCTTTTCCTGCCACCTGCAGCCTTGGAGAACTGTTGCCATCAGATTTGTCTGTGTGTTTCTGTTAGCATGATCTCAGTCTGAGCTTATCATTTTCAGCTAGCATTTGTCTTTGCTCTGAGAGTTCGGCAAGAATGCTTTCATTTGCTTTAAATGTTTTGAATATCTGGGCGCTATAGTTTTGGATGCAGGATCAAAACCTGAAATTCTCTCCAGGATAGCCCAGACCACGGCTGCAATGACCAAACTGAAAGTCCTCTGGATTGATAAGAACATCGCCATCAGCTTCAAGATCAGACTGATGCCTTCCCAGGTCATGTCCATATTTTTGTATGCCTGTGAAATGTGGACTATAACAGTAGACATTGCAAGAAAGATACAGGCAATGGAAATAAGATACTTTCGCAAACTTCTTGGTATCTCATGTAGAGATCTCATAACTAATGAGGAAGTTAAAACTGGAATTGAAAACCCCATCGGGCCATATGAAGAGCTGACTTCAGTGAAAAAAAGCAAACTGAAATGTTATGGACATGTCACACAAACATCTGGACTGGCCAAGACTGTCCTACAGGGAACAGAACAAGGAGGGAGATGAAGAGGCAGACAGAGAAAACAATGGGAAGACATCATCAGAGAGTGCACTGGACTTGAGTGGAATGACTTACTACAGAAAGCTGAAAACCACAAAGAGTGGTGAAAGCTGGTTGCAAAATCTTCAGTGGTGCCCCAACAGTCTACTATACTGTGGAATAGGTGAAAGTGATGGTTAACTTTATTTATATGTTTGCTTTTTCTTTTTTTTTTCTTCTTTTTTTTTGGCTGCCTCATCTTCTGTGATGTTCCTGCCCTGCTCTTCCCATGGTGCTCATTTCAAACTCTCCGCCACAGCCACACCTAGATTGGTTATGTTGCATCCTCAGGGTCAGAAGTCCACAGAGAGCCCATCAATATCAGGCTGCTTTGGGGCCACCAACCAGAGGGACACTGCATTGCTGCTTGGTCACTTTTGTGGTGTTCAATGGTGCCTGTTCTGAACTAACATACACAAGACACCACCTACTAATGACAGTATTTGCTCAGTCGTGGAGCCAGACTGATTGAATTGCCCACCCGAGGTGATGACCACAACAGCATCCCTCCAATGACTGCCCCCCATGAACCTCCATCCCCAAGGCCTTTGACACAAACTCACCACAGGCACAGAAGTGTATGAGGAAACTGAATCTGAGATCACCATAAGACCAGAGCAACTGGGACCACTGAATCAGAGGCTTTTAAAACAAAAATTATTGCATGATGATCATTGATAATGAGGATGACGTAATGCTGCTGCTGTGGAGATGCATGTGCTTTGAGACTACTTGACAGGGTTGTACTCTACTCTTACTATCACTATAGATATATCCCAACACCAACAGCCCTGAGAGGTACATGTGTGTAACTTTGGGATGATATTAAATGAAATGGAATGGCTAGTATTAAGGCCTTAGCATGGCATGGTTTGGTTTGCCTTAATTAAGGAACGAAATAATTAAGGTAACATGTCATTTCACGTGTTTGGGTTTTTTCCCCAGGGTCATGGTGTTGAATATGTGAGGGAATTACAATATGTGTTGATTTTCAGTTTGAAGTCTGTGTTTACATGAGTCCATTCATGGTGTTTGGTATTTGAGGGAATTAGAATATATGTTGAATTTTAGTTTGAAGTCAGTGTTTATGGAGTTACAGAAGTCAGTGTTGATGGAGTGACTGGAAGTCAGTGTTGATGGAGTTACAGAAGTCAGTGTTGATGGAGTTACAGGAAGTCAGTGTTGATGGAGTTACTGGATGGAGTTACTGGAAGTCAGTGTTGATGGAGTTACAGGAAGTCAGTGTTGATGGAGTTACAGGAAGTCAGTGTTGATGGAGTTACTGGAAGTCAGTGTTGATGGAGTTACAGGAAGTCAGTGTTGGTAGAGTTACTGGATGGAGTTACAGGAAGTCAGTGTTGATGGAGTTACAGGAAGTCAGTGTTGGTAGAGTTACTGGATGGAGTTACTGGAAGTCAGTGTTGATGGAGTTACAGGAAGTCAGTGTTGATGGAGTTACAGGAAGTCAGTGTTGATGGAGTTACTGGATGGAGTTACAGGAAGTCAGTGTTGATGGAGTTACTGGATGGAGTTACTGGAAGTCAGTGTTGATGGAGTTACTGGATGGAGTTACTGGAAGTCAGTGTTGATGGAGTTACAGGAAGTCAGTGTTGATAGTTACAGGAAGTCAGTGTTGATGGAGTTACAGGAAGTCAGTGTTGATGGAGTTACAGGAAGTCAGTGTTGATGGAGTTACTGGAAGTCAGTGTTGATAGTTACAGGATGGAGTTACAGGAAGTCAGTGTTGATGGAGTTACAGGAAGTCAGTGTTGATGGAGTTACTGGAAGTCAGTGTTGATGGAGTTACTGGAAGTCAGTGTTGATGGAGTTACTGGAAGTCAGTGTTGATGGAGTTACAGGAAGTCAGTGTTGATGGAGTTACAGGAAGTCAGTGTTGATGGAGCTACAGGAAGTCAGTGTTGATGGAGTTACAGGAAGTCAGTGTTGATGGAGTTACTGGAAGTCAGTGTTGATAGTTACAGGATGGAGTTACAGGAAGTCAGTGTTGATGGAGTTACTGGAAGTCAGTGTTGATGGAGTTACTGGAAGTCAGTGTTGATGGAGTTACTGGAAGTCAGTGTTGATAGTTACAGGATGGAGTTACAGGAAGTCAGTGTTGATGGAGTTACAGGAAGTCAGTGTTGATGGAGTTACTGGAAGTCAGTGTTGATGGAGTTACAGGAAGTCAGTGTTGATGGAGTTACAGGAAGTCAGTGTTGATGGAGTTACAGGAAGTCAGTGTTGATAGAGTTACAGGAAGTCAGTGTTGATGGAGTTACAGGATGGAGTTACAGGAAGTCAGTGTTGATGGAGTTACTGGATGGAGTTACAGGAAGTCAGTGTTGATGGAGTTACTGGATGGAGTTACAGGAAGTCAGTGTTGATGGAGTTACAGGAAGTCAGTGTTGATGGAGTTACAGGATGGAGTTACAGGAAGTCAGTGTTGATGGAGTTACAGGAAGTCAGTGTTGATAGTTACAGGATGGAGTTACAGGAAGTCAGTGTTGATAGAGTTACAGGAAGCCAGTGTTGATGGAGTTACAGGAAGTCAGTGTTGATAGAGTTACAGGAAGTCAGTGTTGATAGAGTTACTGGAAGTCAGTGTTGATGGAGTTACAGGAAGTCAGTGTTGATGGAGTTACAGGAAGTCAGTGTTGATGGAGTTACAGGAAGTCAGTGTTGATGGAGTTACAGGAAGTCAGTGTTGATGGAGTTACAGGAAGTCAGTGTTGATGGAGTTACTGGATGGAGTTACTGGAAGTCAGTGTTGATGGAGTTACTCGATGGAGTTACTGGAAGTCAGTGTTGATAGAGTTACTGGATGGAGTTACTGGAAGTCAGTGTTGATAGAGTTACTGGAATTTCAGCCCTGATAACTGATGTGCCCTCCCTGGTCTGTAGGGCTGGAAACAACATGACATAAAAATCCTTCCTCCCCCCCCTCCCCCTCCTATCCCTCTGTCTTTTGGTCAGTGGGTCAGTGGGTCGGTTGGTCTGTCTGTCTTTCTCTGTCTCTCTACCCCCCCACCTTCCCCGCCTTCTATCTCTCTCTCTCTCTCTCTTGCTCTCAGTCTCTCATTGCTGTTACAATTGATGTCTTTGGTATTGTGAAATGGGAGTGAAGGACGTAGGCCTATATATCAGCTTTTTTTTTCTTTTTCTGAGCGATTACAGTAAAAAATGGTGTATGGAATGTAGCCAAGGTTTTCACACAGGTACTGAAGCCAAGGTAGCAACCTTACTGCTGATGTTTTCCCTTTAGCACATGTTACAGGCAGACAGGCAGGCAGACAGACAGACAGACACTGAGACAGTACCGTACACTGAAAACAGTTATTGTCATTGCTCACAAAAGCCTTTTGACAAGAGAGGTAGCTGTGTGTGTGTGTGTGTGTTGGGGGGGGGGGGGTGGACAATTTATGACAGTACAATAACTGATAAAAAGCAATTACCATATATAATCATTGAGGGAAGGAAGGAGGGAGGGAGAGAGAGACAGAGAGAGAGAGAGATAGTTCTCTGAAACAGTTTATTGTCATTGCCTGCACAGGCCATTAGACAAGGGGGTAAACACTATTCCTCTGAGCAGTAAATCAGGTAAGACACAGTGGACTATTCATTTGGATATTATACAATGTCGTAATGGCATTCTTTGAAAAAGCCAGACAGTTTAATAAACTTCAACAATTTTAAGATACTGTTTCTACACTAGTCACACTTTTTTTCTTCCTTTTAAAATTTCTATGTCAGTCACACTCAACCAGTTCAGACAGTACATGGCTTCCCTCACTCATTTTCCTCCATGTCCATGATGAATCAGCCATTTCCTTCCATGATGAATCAGCCATTTCTTCCATGATGAATCTGCCATTTCCTTCCATGATGAATCAGCCATTTCCTTCCATGATGAATCAGCCATTTCCTTCCATGATGAATCTGCCATTTCATTCCATGATGAGTCTGCCATTTCATTCCATGATGAATCAGCCATTTGTTTGAATGTAGTGTGGTGGTGTGGACTGTTGAGTGTTTCAGTTTAGTGTGGTGGCGTGGACTGTTGAGTGTTTCAGTTAGTGTGTGTGGGTGGACTGTTAGTGTTCAGTTGTAGTGTGTGTGGGCGTGGACTGTTGAGTGTTTCAGTTTAGTGTGGTGGCGTGGACTGTTGAGTGTTTCAGTTTAGTGTGGTGGCGTGGACTGTTGAGTGTTTCAGTTTAGTGTGGTGGCGTGGACTGTTGAGTGTTTCAGTTTAGTGTGGTGGCGTGGACTGTTGAGTGTTTCAGTTTAGTGTGGTGGCGTGGACTGTTGAGTGTTTCAGTTTAAGGGGGAGGGGAAGGGTGGTGTGGTTGACAGGACACACTGTGGGAAACCCCCCCAAAACAAGCCTGTATAGTGGTAGTGTGGACTTCCTCTCCTCACCGTGTTGTTTCAGAGGGTGGCTTGACAGACAGAGACAGACCTTCTTAATCTTTCACCTTCATTCCATGCTCTGTGTGTGTGTGTGTGTGTGTGTGTGCACGCATGCACATGAGTGCTCGCATATGAACCCTCACACTTGCACGGTCCATTGGGGAAAGGTATGTGACTGAGGTAGTATTTGATCCTTTTCCTCTCTGTGAAGGCAAACACATGCCAAAGAAAGGAAAGCATCACTACATGCCCTGTCTCCCCCCCCCCCCCCCACCTTGCAGCGGTGTACTGTTGTGGGTGGTGGTTGCCTGTACTGCAGCAGCAGCAGCAGCAGCAGCGTGAGTGGCTGAGGTGTTGTTGAGCAGTCCTGCAGACCAGAGGGAGGCTGGGAACAGCGCCCATGATGGCTGCAGTCTGCTCTATCACCCTGCAGCATACCTGATGCAGCCACTGCACTGCCAAGGTGACTGACTGACTGACTGACTGACTGACTGACTGACTGACTGACTGACTGACTGGCTGACTGGCTGGCTGACTGACTGACTGACTGACTGACTGACTGACTGACTGACTGACTGACTGACTGATGACTGACTGACTGACTGGCTGACTGGATCAACCTGTTGGTGGGACCAACACCTGCACAGGTCTGCTTTACACACACAGGCCAGCACAGTGAGCCCTGCACTGCCAAGACAACCGCTGTAGTCTGGGGGCTGTGACATCTGCACACACACACACACACACACACACACACTCACACACACCACAACACACCACACACATACACACACACACACACACACACCACACTACACACACACACACACCACCACACATACACACACACACACACACACACACATACACACACACCACACACACACACACACACACACATCACCACACACCACCACACACACACACACACCACACACACTCACACACAAACACCACACACACACAACACACACACACACACACTCACACCACACACAACACACACACCATACACACACACACACACACACACACACACACACACACACACACCACACACACACCACACCATACACACCACACACACACACAACACACACACACACACACACACACACACACACACACACATCACACACACACACACACACACACTCACACACACACTACACACACACACTACACACACACACACATACAACACACACACCCACACACACCACACACACACACACACGCACACATACACACACACACACACACACACACACAACACCACACTAACACACACACACACACACACCACACACACACACACACACACACACCACACACACACACACACACTCACACACACACATACCACAACACACACACACACACACACACACCACACACACATACACACACACATACACACACACACACACACACACCACACACCACACACACACACACACACACACACACAACACCACACCACACACACCACACCACACACACACAACCACACACACACACACACCACCCCACACATACACAAAGACACTCACACAATACCAACACACACCACATAACACACATAACACACATCGACACACACATACACACAACCACCCACACACACACACACACACACACAACACACACACCACACACACACCAACACATACACACATCACACACCAACACACACACAACACACAAACATACACACACACACACAACACACACACCACACACACACACACACACACTCACACACACACACACACACACGTGACCACGACATCACTATTCACAAAACCAAACATAGACCTTAGTGACACACAGATTGCATACATACATACACACGGTAGACGCAGACATAGACCTTACAGTGACACACAGAATTGCATTATATACACACAGGTAGACAATAGATATAGACCTTACAGTCACACACAGAATTGCATACATACATACACACAGGTAGACAGCAGACATAGACCTTACAGTGACATACATACACACAGGTAGACAGCAGACATAGACCTTACAGTGACACACATACACACAGGTAGACAGCAGACATAGACCTTACAGTGACACACATACACACAGGTAGACAGCAGACATAGACCTTACAGTGACACACATACACACAGGTAGACAGCAGACATAGACCTTACAGTGACACACATACACACAGGTAGACAGCAGACATAGACCTTACAGTGACACACATACACACAGGTAGACAGCAGACATAGACCTTACAGTGACACACATACACACAGGTAGACAGTAGACATAGACCTTACAGTGACACACATACACACAGTAGACAGCAGACATAGACCTTACAGTGACACACATACACACAGGTAGACAGCAGACATAGACCTTACAGTGACACACATACACACAGGTAGACAGCAGACATAGACCTTACAGTGACACACATACACACAGGTAGACAGTAGACATAGACCTTACAGTGACACACATACACACAGGTAGACAGCAGACAGACCTTACAGTGACACACATACACACAGGTAGACAGCAGACAGACCTTACAGTGACACACATACACACAGGTAGACAGCAGACATAGACCTTACAGTGACACACATACACACAGGTAGACAGCAGACAGACCTTACAGTGACACACATACACACAGGTAGACAGCAGACGTGTGCTGGTTGCCATTTGATGTGCCTGTGATGTTTTCTTCTATACATGTGCATTATGCTTACAGACACACATGCACACACCCACACACACACAACATGAATGCATACATGCATGCATGCACCCACACCCACCCACCCACCCACACACACACACACACACACATCGTGGAGCAGGGCAAAAAAGCTTATAATCCAAAGGAGCAGTTTTCAGATAGATCTTTAATGACTGTCCTGTTTAAGGGATATTGATCACTCTGGAACCTACACAAGTTTTGTCATGGCAAGAAAGGCTAGCGCTCTTTTTTTCGGATAAAACTTAATGCTGTTACCACCAAATATAGCAAAGTATAAAATGTTTGTGAGGTGAGAAAATTACTGACATTCACATAAGTTTTGAATGTAATAGTCTAAAACCATTATTACCCTCTTTTTCTGAGAAATCTTTGGATAATATATTAAAATTTTTTGGTGATTCTTATAACAAAATCTTTAATAAAAGTCCTATAGGACATTTGTTATAGTTATGTCATTTCAGCATTTCTTACGTATTTATTTGGTGTTATTGTGTAGCAACTATGGAAATTCCTTTCTGGTAAAGTTTGCAGATGACGGTCCTCTGTTATCTCTCTTATCCGGATCAGTCTTAGACCACGGTCCAGCCCTCACCGAGTTCATACACTGGTGTGACGAGGCCTATCTGGAGCTAAATGTTTCTAAAATTAAAGATCTGCCTATCGACTTCAGAAGATCAGGCCATACTCCTACGAATATTATTATCCATAATCAAGAAGTTGAAAACGTTTCAAACTATAAGTATCTGGGAACTGTTTTTGACCACAAGTTAAACTGGGACGTTAACACTGACGCTATTGTCAAAAAGGGACAACAGTGTGTGTATTTTCTGAGGAAACTGAACTCATTTTTGTACCCAAAAGGATTCTTTCCTTGTTTTACAAGTCTTACATAGAGAGTGTTATAAGTTTTGCTTTCATTTGTTGGTACAATAACCTTAGTGTTAAAAACAAGAATGGCCTGCAGAGAATTGTAAGAATCTGCTAAAAAATAATTGGAAAAGAACAAAGAGATCTCATGTCGTTCTGCAATCAGCAGCTTGTACGCAAAGCCACTGCCATTGTGGCCGATCCCTCCCATGCTTTGTTTCCAGAATTTCAGTTGTTGCCTTCGGAACGCTGTTTTCAGTGTCCCATCAGCAAAACTAACAGAAAAAGGAATTATTTTGTGCCAGTAAACATTCGAATTCTGAATTCACAATGATGTTGACTACCTAGTTTTTACATTTCTCTGAATTACTTGCCTGATTGTCATTGTTATGAGTGTAGTCAATGCATAATTATGTGTGTGTGGGTGCATGGGTGTGTGAAATAACTTCAAATAAGTCTGTCTTCTAGTCAATGGTCTTAAAACATTGAACTCATATATTGGTGTTGTACGTGTTGTGTATGTGCGTGCGTAAATAATAAGTTTTATGTCTTCTAGTCAATGGGTTTAACATTGTGTTCACAATTGATGCGTGTGTATGTGTGTGTGCGCATGCGCGCGTGTGTGTTTGTGTGTGTGTGTCCGTGACATTTTATTTGAAGTCATTTTGGAATGTTTTAACCAATATGAAATATAGCTTTTTGTGTCTTTGAGATTTTTTATGCGTATCAATCTGCCTGTCAGTATTGTAATTGCCCTTCATAGGATGATTAAAGTGTTTTGACTTGACTTGACTTGACTTGTAGCCCTTTTCTGTGTACTATGTTACTTAGCAATAGACAGACATTTCACTGCACACATCATATTACTTAGCAATAGATAGACATTTCACTGCACACATCATGTTACTTAGCAATAGACAGACATTTCACTGCACACATCATGTTACTTAGCAATAGACAGACATTTCACTGCACACATCATGTTACTTAGCAATAGACAGACATTTCACTGCACACATCATGTTACTTAGCAATAGACAGACATTTCACTGCACACATAATGTTACTTAGCAATAGACAGACATTTCACTGCACACATCATGTTACTTAGCAATAGACAGACATTTTACTGCACACATCATGTTACTTAGCAATAGATAGACATTTCACTGCACACATCATGTTACTTAGCAATAGACAGACATTTCACTGCACACATCATGTTACTTAGCAATAGACAGACATTTCACTGCACACATCATGTTACTTAGCAATAGACAGACATTTCACTGCACACATCATGTTACTTAGCAATAGACAGACATTTCACTGCACACATCATGTTACTTAGCAATAGACAGACATTTCACTGCACACATCATGTTACTTAGCAATAGACAGACATTTCACTGCACACATCATATTACTTAGCAATAGATAGACATTTCACTGCACACATCATGTTACTTAGCAATAGACAGACATTTCACTGCACACATCATGTTACTTAGCAATAGACAGACATTTCACTGCGCACATCATGTTACTTAGCAATAGACAGACATTTCACTGCACACATTTCACTGCACACATCATGTTACTTAGCAGAGTGTCGGTCATGGGCTTGTTGGACCTCAGTGCGGCATTCGACACGCTTGACCACTCTATTTTGCTCAAAAGATTAGATTACTCTTTTGGAATAAGAGGTGTTGCCTTGGCATGGTTTACCTCTTATGTCTCTGATAGGTCGCAGAGTGTGCTGATAGAGGGAGTTAAGTCACAACCTGCCCCCCTCCTATATGGCGTACCTCAAGGTTCTGTTTTGGTCCCGTATTGTTCACTACTATATTCTCAGCCTCTGTCTAATGTGATGACCTTACATGATTGCCAGTTTCATAAATATGCAGATGATACAGAAATTTCGGCAAATGCAACACCTCAAAATTTTTCAGACGCCACACACACACTGGCAGATTGCACGCACAGTGTCCTTCAGTGGATGGACAGCAACAAACTCAAATTAAATACAGACAAGACAGAAGTTATGGCAGTTGTTCACCATCAGTCTTATGCGGTGTCGGAGAGTTCTGTGTCTTGGGTGGCTGTGACATAAATTTTCAGTAGTTCTGTGCGTATCTGGGTGTTCAGCTAGATCCTACTCTCTCCATGAAAGCACACATTAGTAACGTCTGCAGAGCATGCTTTCTAGAGCTGCGCGTATTGCACACATTAAAAATTCTTGCCTCGTGATGCAGTGATCAAGCTTGTTTCAGCGACTGTCTTGTCGCGACTGGACTATTGCAACTCCTGTTTTATCGGTATAAGTGATGAACAGTTTACACGCCTGCAGCGAATCAGAACTCTGCTGCCAGGCTCATCCTTGGAAAGAGCAAAAGGGCCATGTGACTCCCATGCTTAGGGAGCTTCATTGGTTACCTGTAAGGGCACACTGTCAGTACAAAGTTGCGGTCTGGCATACCGTCACACTGAAGGCTCGCTTGCTCCATCTCTGTCAGCTGCCTTGAAAACACGCACCACAACTAGAACCCTGCGGTCTTTGAATGATAACTTACTTGTTGTACCCATTACAACTTCAAAACCGCAGGTCGTAGATCTTTGGTGTGCTACGCCCACGATCTGGAACTCTCTGCCACCAGCCGTCAGACATGCTCCCACTTTATCCCAGTTTAAGTCTTCATTGAAGACACATCTCTTTAATGTATTTCTTGCTAGTTAATATATTGTGCTTGTCTTGATGGTCGCCGTTTGTCACACTGTAGCTACTTCATTGCATGCCTGGCTGTTGGTTATGGGTTTTTTGTTTGTTGTTAGTTATATTATTGCTAGTGCCTTTTCTCTGAGTGTACTGTTAATTGCCCTGCTAGTGTGTGCCCGGACGCAAGTGTGTGCCTCTACAGTGCGATAGGTATCTCTGGTAAATTTATTTGCGCTTTAGAAATGCTCATTATCATTGTTGTTGTTGTTGTTGTTGTTGTTATTATGTGCTGTGTGTGCATGTGTATAAATGTGCATGGTATGAAAGCGCATTGAGTCATTGCTTTGAGAAATGTGCTATATAAATGCTATTCATTATTATTGTTATTATTATTAGATAGACATTTCACTGCACACATCATGTTACTTAGCAATAGATAGACATTTCACTGCACACATCATGTTACTTAGCAATAGACAGACATTTCACTGCACACATCATGTTACTTAGCAATAGACAGACATTTTACTGCACACATCATGTTACTTAGCAATAGACAGACATTTCACTGCACACATCATGTTACTTAGCAATAGATAGACATTTCACTGCACACATCATGTTACTTAGCAGAGTGTCGGTCATGGGCTTGTTGGACCTCAGTGCGGCATTCGACACGCTTGACCACTCTATTTTGCTCAAAAGACTAGATTACTCTTTTGGAATAAGAGGTGTTGCCTTGGCATGGTTTACCTCTTATGTCTCTGATAGGTCGCAGAGCGTGCTGATAGAGGGAGTTAAGTCACAACCTGCCCCCCTCCTATATGGCGTACCTCAAGGTTCTGTTTTGGTCCCGTATTGTTCACACTATATTCTCAGCCTCTGTCTAATGTGATGACCTTACATGATTGCCAGTTTCATAAATATGCAGATGATACAGAAATTTCGGCAAATGCAACACCTCAAAATTTTTCAGACGCCACACACACACTGGCAGATTGCACGCACAGTGTCCTTCAGTGGATGGACAGCAACAAACTCAAATTAAATACAGACAAGACAGAAGTTATGGCAGTTGGTTCACCATCTAGTCTTATGCGGGTGTCGGAGAGTTCTGTGGTCTTGGGTGGCTGTGACATAAATTTTCAGAGTTCTGTGCGGTATCTGGGTGTTCGGCTAGATCCTACTCTCTCCATGAAAGACCACATTAGTAACGTCTGCAGAGCATGCTTTCTAGAGCTGCGCCGTATTGCACACATTAAGAAATTCTTGCCTCGAGATGCAGTGATCAAGCTTGTTTCAGCGACCGTCTTGTCGCGACTGGACTATTGCAACTCCTGTTTTATCGGTATAAGTGATGAACAGTTTACACGCCTGCAGCGAATTCAGAACTCTGCTGCCAGGCTCATCCTTGGAAAGAGCAAAAGGGACCATGTGACTCCCATGCATAGGGAGCTTCATTGGTTACCTGTAAGGGCACGCTGTCAGTACAAAGTTGCGGTCTTGGCATACCGTCACTCTGAAGGCTCGCTTGCTCCATCTCTGTCAGCTGCCTTGAAAACACGCACCACAACTAGAACCCTGCGGTCTTCGAATGATAACTTACTTGTTGTACCCCATAACAACCTCAAAACCGCAGGTCGTAGATCTTTTGGTGTTGCTACGCCCACGATCTGGAACTCTCTGCCACCAGCCATCAGACATGCTCCCACTTTATCCCAGTTTAAGTCTTTATTGAAGACACATCTCTTTAATGTATTTCTTAGCTAGTTAATATATTGTGCTTGTCTTGACGGTCGCCGTTTGTCACACTGTAGGCTACTTCATGTGCATGCCTGGCTGTTGGTTATGTTTTTTGTTAGTTATGTTATTGCTAGTGCCTTTTCTCTTGAGTGTACTGTTAATTGCCCTGCTAGTGTGTGCCCGGACGCAAGTGTGTGCCTCTACAGTGCGATAGGTATCTCTGGTAAATTTATTTGCGCTTTAGAAATGCTCATTATCATTGTTGTTGTTGTTGTTGTTGTTATTATGTGCTGTGTGTGCATGTGTATAAATGTGCATGGTATGAAAGCGCATTGAGTCATTGCTTTGAGAAATGTGCTATATAAATGCTATTCATTATTATTATTATTATTAGATAGACATTTCACTGCACACATCATGTTACTTAGCAATAGATAGACATTTTACTGCACACATTTCACTGCACACATCATGTTACTTAGCAATAGATAGACATTTTACTGCACACATCATGTTACTTAGCAATAGATAGACATTTCATTGCACACATCATGTTACTTAGCAATAGATAGACATTTCATTGCACACATCATGTTACTTAGCAATAGATAGACATTTCATTGCACACATCATGTTACTTAGCAATAGATAGACATTTCACTGCACACATCATGTTACTTAGCAATAGATAGACATTTCACTGCACACATCGTGTTACTTAGCAATAGATAGACATTTCACTGCACACATCATGTTACTTAGCAATAGATAGACATTTCACTGCACACATCATGTTACTTAGCAATAGACAGACATTTTACTGCACACATCCATCAGCATAAGTGCCCCCATTTCCTCCCGTCTAATATCACTTTGAGTCAATAGGCATAAAATTGAAGCAGCAACAACACAAAACGCACACACACACAGACACACACACACACACAGACACATACACATACACATACACATACACACACACACACACACACACACACACACACACACAGGACACACACACACACAAGTACACACATGCAGGCACATACACATGCATGTCTGTACATGCATTCATATGCATGCACTCAACCACACATGCATACATGTGCATGCACCCCCCACTCTTGTATGCACGCTCATGTACGCGCACATACACACACACACACAGACACAAACACACACACACACACACACATACACACAGACACAAACACACACACACACACACACAAATCTGTCTCTGTTTCTCTACATGTCTGTGAGGAAAAGAAATCTGTTTTCTGTAGCTTTGTGTAAAGGTCAGAGAGTGGTGTGTGTCTGTGTCTGTGTGTGTTCTTTCTTTTATTATTTTATTCTTTTATTTCGAGGATATTTGGAATAAGCACTCATGTGTTTTTTCGGTCCTGGTATGTATATGCAGTTTTGTAAATTATGTCATCTGTTCCACTGGCACAAAAATGGCCTACTCTTTTGAAAAGCAGAACAAGTTTTGATGTGTTGCAAGATGTTCTGTGTGCGTTTGCACACGGGGCCTCGGTTTATAGTCTCAATCTGAAGGACTTTTGGGGAGAGTGGAGTCTGCACTGATGTTAACTCCAGAGGATAAATACCCTTGAACAGGAATCGAACCTGGGTCAGCAGATCACATGTGCATCACGCTAACCACCAGGCTAACCCATCCCCCCTGTGCGTGTATGTGTGTGTGTGTATGTGTGAGTGTGTGTGTGTGTGCAGTGTGTGTGTGTGTGCATGTGTGTGTGTGTGAATGTGTGAGTGTGTGTGTGTGATGTGTGTGTATGTGTGAGTGTGTGTGTGTGTGAGTGTGTGTGTGTGCATGTGCATCAGCAGCAGCAGCAGCAGGCGTGCTGTGTGTGGGTGGTGTGTTGACAGTGTGTGGATCCTCCCTCAGTTCAGGAGGAGCAGGCCACAGTGCTGCCTCTGTAGTACTGACACCTGCCTCCATAAAAACCTAACAAAACAAGCCACAAAGGAAATGTGATGCATACAGTAGTAATGCATTCACAGATGTGTGTGTGTGTGATATGTGTAAAAAAGAAGGAGGAGAAAGCATGCATTGCAATGTTGTTCTGCAGCAAGGAGCAGCCAGCCAGCCACACATGTAGACAGACAGTACAAGAAGCAGCCAGCCACACATGTAGACAGATAGACAGACAGACAGACAGGGCAAGAAGCAGCCAGCCACACATGTAGACAGATAGACAGACAGACAGACAGGGCAAGAAGCAGCCAGCCACACATGTAGACAGATAGACAGACAGACAGACAGGGCAAGAAGCAGCCAGCCACACATGTAGACAGATAGACAGACAGACAGACAGGGCAAGAAGCAGCCAGCCACACATGTAGACAGACAGACAGACAGGGCAAGAAGCAGGGCCATCTGGCAAGAAGGGGATGTATCCCTGCTAGCTCTGCTCATTCCCGCACCCTCCCCTCCCCTCCCCTCGTCTCGCTCTCTCTCTTTCTGTCTCTTTCTCTCTCCCTCCCTTTTCTAGGTAGGAGTGAGAAGTGGTTTGTTGACGGTGTTCCTGTAGAAGTGGTGAACAAATATGTGTATCTAGGCTTTACCTTTACAACCACCATGAGTTTGAATGAAAATGCCAAACACCTTGCAACAAAGGGCAAAAGAGCGCTATTTGATATTGTCAGAATATATAACCAATATAATAATATGTCTAGGAAAACATTTTTCAAAATATTTGACACTAAAATTCAAACCATTCTTCTGTATTCTTCTGAAGTGTGGGGCATTTTATCTGAAAATCATCTGGTTGAGTCAGTACATTTATTCGCTTGCAACAGATTTTTTAAATGTTTCCAGCCGCACACTCCAAATGAATGGTATATGGTGACCTTGGGAGGTATCTTTACAAATCAGCTGTCGCATGCGTGCAGTTGAAATATTGGCTTCGTATACTTAAAATGGATTATACTCGACTTCCAAACAAGCTTATCAAATGCTGATGAGCTTAGACGAATCTGGTAAAATAAACTGGGTTTCTAAGCTTAAACATATGTTACCAAAGTGTTGGGTTTGGGTATGTTTGGATAAATCAAAGAGTTGATAATGAGAGGCATTTCTTGCTATCATTTAAGCAGAAACTCTTGGACGTGTACATGCAAGAATGGATGACAAGTGTTTGTAACAGTGACAGATTTCATCTTTACGCGTGTTTCAAGTCTTCCCTTATCCCAGAAACTTATTTAGGTTGTGTGCAGCAAAAGTGTTTCAGAGACAATTCTTATTCGTGTACGGCTTGGAATCAGTGACCTCCGAATCCATAAGAATCATTATGTGTGTGCAGATAATAATAAACAATGGATGTCCATTTTGTCCAGGGTCAGAAGAAATGAACTTCATAAGTGTTTTCAGTGTGACACATACTCTTACTTTTAAGACCAAACACGCTGAAGGAGATTCCCCCTTCATTTTCAGAAAGCAAAGTATGTGAGTCTTTATGGCCACCCAGAATGTGTCAATAATCCAACAATTAGCATGGTTTTTGTACAAAGCCTTCAAACTCAGAGACAGTAAACTCAGTCTCCAGTATACATAGAATTTTGCAAATCTTGATGTCATTTATTCATATGTGGTTTCTTTCACTTTTCATTGGTGTCACTTTTCCTGATATATGCATTCATGTGTCTGTAGACATTTATGTACCCCATGAAAATGGGCAGAGGCCTAAATTCATTAAACATTGTCATTGTCATTGTCTCTCTCCCTCCCTTTCTCTCTCTCTCTCTCTCTCTCTCCCCTTAACTTTATCGCTTTGAATTTACCAGGAAGGAAGGTTCAGTGCAAGCACAACCATAGCCACTCCTGAACAAGTCATCCCTTAGCTGCTCGTGGTGAGACCTGCTTTTGCATGACAAGGGCAATTGGCGAAGGGCAAGTGTTCAGCGCCCTTTAAAAATAAACTGTTTCACTCACTGCCTTGTGGATTAGAGGTTTTACTCAAACGCTACGTCTCATTGCCGATACCAATGAGTTGGCGTCAGGAAGGGCCTCGCTCCAGACATTGTATGATGAGTCAAAGTCAAACAATGGCCCCCAGTACCCAGCAGCTCTTAAATGGGCAGGGGGTGTGAAGAATCTCCGGGTTCTACAAACCAAAGATTAAAAACTGGATCAGCAAATGTTGGGTCACTTCGCAGAAGATCATTGGAAGTGATTGAGATGTTCCGACGTTGAAAAATAGATATGTGTGCAATACAGGAAGTTTGATACAAAGGAGAAGGATGTTGAATGTTAGGAGTTGGTGAGGACAGGTACAAGCTTTGGTGGAGTGGAGGAAAATAGAACGAACACGGAGTCGGCCTACTTGTCCATGAAAACTGGCTTGAAAATGTTGTCGAAATAGAAAGATGGAGTGCTAGCTCAATGAACATGAAAATAGTTTGTGGAAAAAAGATCCTGCACATGATCTCTGCTTATGTGCCGCAGGTGGGTAGACCCAAAGAGGAGAAGGCTGACTTCTGGGAAAAACTAGGCAAGAAACTGGCTGAAAAACCAGGAAAAGACATTGTCGTTGTAGCAGGAGATTTGAATGGACACTTTGGCAAGGACAGAAATGGATATGAAGATGTTATGGGCATGTACAACTTTGGAGATCAAAATCAAGAAGGAGAAACAATTCTTCACCTATGCCAACAGAATAGCTTACGAATCTTGAATATGTTCTTCAAGAAAAAACAAGAGCACTGTATCACCTTCAAAAGTGGTGAAGCGGAAACTCAGATTGACTTCATTCTCTTCAAGGGAGATGTTGCAATGGCGACAAACTGTACAGTTATTCAGCGGAAGATTGCCTTCACAGCACAGATAGTTGTGCGCAAGAATTTTAAATTAAAATATTTTGATAAGACCAAGGAAGAAACAAATTGAGAAAAAAAGGGGGAAAAAAATAAACTGAAAAATATGGAGGCTCAAGAACAAGAACAAAGCTTGCGGAATATGAGCACAAGTGAGAGAAAAAGCGGTGGACCAGACCATCATCATCACATCAATGCCTTGTGCCTTTTATTGGCACGTAGGGCAGCAAACAAAAGTTCTCCTCTCCCTGTCTGTCCTGGGCCAGCTTCTGAATGGTTTCCCAAGGTATGTTGGAAGGTTCTTCAGCTCTGCTTCAACAGTCCGACGCAAAGTGATCTCTGGGTCTCCTCGTTTTCGTTTTCCCTCTGGTGGTCCAGTGGAGGGGGGGGGCTGTTTCGGGCGATGTTTTCCATGTTCCGACGGCAGATATGCTCCTATCCATCCCCATCGCCTATGCATGATGATGTTGTCCATGCTTTCTTGGTTGCAACGGGCAAAAAGTTCTTGGTTGGAGATGGTCTCAGGCAGAGATTGCGAAGAAGATTCTTCTGAGATTTCTTTCGTGTTGTATGTGGTACGTTTGTTGAGGTCCTCTCAGTCATCCTCCGCACTCGAGCGTACAAAAGGGTGGAAAGTACACAGCTCTGGTATAGTTCCCTATAGTTTGGTTCTGGTGCTGTTTACTGGGACGATTTTTCCACACATTGTTCAGATTTCTTATTAAGCATTCTTTGCTTTGCTATACGGTTCTTGATGTCGCGGCCTGCTCCACCGTCATGCCTAACAGTGCTCCCGAGGTACTGAACTCTTCAAGTTGTTGGTAAAAACTTCTCCATTCACTGTGACCGGTGAGGGGTTCTGGACGTTCAGTGTCTTACTTCTGTCTTCTTCTGACTGATTTTCAGGCCTACTTGCTGTGCGAAAGTGCTGAGACGGGATGTCTCTTCTCTTGAATGTGTGGTGGGTATGTGAGGAGCAGTGCCAGATCGTCGGCAAAATCCTAGGTCTTCAAGTGTTGAGGAAGGGGGTCCATCCTGATGCCCCGTGGTACTGCGTCAGCTGTTGTTTGTCTCATCACCCAATCAATTGTAGGTTGAAGAGTAGTGCTGACATGGGGCAGCCGTGTCGGACGCCGGTTTGTACACTGAAACTGGTTTGCTGTTTCCTACTTGCACTGTGAAGTTGTTGTAGAAGATTCTTAATGACTTGGGATTAATCTCCTGTGGAAAACTCATATGCTCGGAGTATTGCGCCTTACACGTTCTCGATGAATGCTGTAAAGGCTTTTTCAAAATTTACGAGTTGATATACAGCTGTCTCTGCCATTCGTGCACTGTTCGTGATGTTACGCAGGGTGAAGATTTCTGGTCTATGCATCTGCTTCCTGGTCTAAAACCTGCCTGTTCCTTTCTGAGTTGTTGGTCCACTGCCTCTGAGATCCGTCCGATGATGATCTTTGCCAGAATCTTGCTGGGAACAGATAGCAGAGTGATTCCTCTCAGTTGTTACAATTGTTTCAGGGCTCCTTTCTTTGGGATCTTCACGATGACTCCTTCTGTCCCAATTGCTGTAGCTGTTTCTCATCCATATAGCTGTAAAAGAGTGGTGTAGAACTTTAGATGCAAATTTTGGATCTGCCTTGAAAAGTTCTGCGTTGAGGTTGTCCTGGCCAGGGGCTTTTCCATCTTGAGAGAGCTGACTTGCTGCTATTATCTCTTCCTTCTTTGGTTGGTGAGCTGTTCACATTGAGATCAGTATCAGGATCTTGTACATCTGCCTCTTCAGTTGGCAGGTTGGTGGTTCTGTTGGAGAACTTCGCTGAAATGTTCTGCCCATTTTGCATCTTGTTCTGCTTCTGTGGTAAGTATGTGGCCTGTTTATCTAGGATTGGTGTTTGTTTCGGTTATAGCCCGTACTTGCCATGACAGTCTTAGTGATCTTATTACACCTGTCCTTGTTCTCCCTTTGCGGCGGCCTTTTTTTTTCCTCTGCCGTCTTGCTATATCATCCATGTAGGTACGCTTGTTGTCTTGTCATTCTCTTCACAGTTTGGTTTGCTTCTCTGTACTGTTGTTAGTACCTCTCTCTTATCCGTTCTGAACTTTTGTCTCTAAAGATTTTCTTCTTGAAGTTTCTCTCCTGTTCTCATGGCTTTGCCAGGTGTCTGCTGTTAATCCACCTTTTTCTTCTTCCTCTGTCTCTCTGTCCTAAGCCACGTTTTCGCTGGCTTGTGTTGTAGGCTGTCCTGACTTGTTTCCCACATGGTGTTTCTATTAGTCGTGTCAGGAGGTGTGTAGTTTTCCTGTATCACCAGTGCTTGGAAACTTGTTTTTGAGTGGAGGGTGAAAGCACTCTTACTTTTGGTGTTGCGCCAGTTTTTCACATCAAAATTGTTGTTGTCTTGGTTTCCCAGGTCCGTTTTTTCTCAGCTACACTTTTAGGGTTGCAGTAACAAGGTGGGTGATCACTGCCACATCGCTCCTCTCCTTACTTTTACATCTAGGAGCGATCTCCCCATGTCCCATTGATCATCAGTGGTCGATCTGGTTTTGTCTCTTCATTGGGGGAACACCAGGTAAGCTTGTGGATCTTCAGGGTGTGGCAAATAATGTCCCTCCAATGGCCAGGTGTTTGTCATGCAGACTTCCACCAATCTTCTCGTTGTCATTTTAGCTGCCAATCCTTCTTTTCCCATGGTCTTTCTTGATTGTGTTGTCTTTTCCGTCTTTTGCATTTTAGGTCTCCCATCACTAACCTCATGTCCATGGTTGGTGTGTTTTCCATTTCATGCCTGTAATTGTTTAATAAATGAATCTTTGCTTTCTTCTCCACTGTCGCATAGGTTGGTGCATAAGCATTGTATGATTGTGGTATTAGATGCTTACCTTTCATTCTTATCCTTATCATCTGCTGATGATAGGGGTTCATTCCATCAGGCATTTCTCATCCTTTCTTTATGATGATTGCTACTCCTATGTGTTGCCGTCATCTCTACACTGTACAGCACTTGTCTCTCCTGTGCGGGCTCTGTATTTGCCTGATCCTGTCCATCGGCTTTCACTAATTCCGAGAATATGCAAATTGTAGCGTCTCATCTCTGCTGTAACTTGCGCTAGTTTTCCTGTTTCGAACATGGTTCTTGCATTCCAGAATCCTATCTTGGTCTTATGTTTGGCGCTTAAGACTTCCATCTTCCTGTCAGTGGCTTCCTTTCGGCTTTCACCACTGCCATTCATTCTGGAAGCCCGTCACACCCAGTATTGTTAATTTCTTTCGTTGCTGTTTCCGTAACAAATATTTTTTTTACAGAACAGGGTTGTTAGCCCTGTGTCTAACCCCCTACCTGGGGGAAGGGTTCCACCTTAGTCGCCTTTTACGACATGCCTGGTTGGAGGGCAGAGATCCTATTCTTGCGATGCTCGCTTTGCAAGCATACCCCGGGAGTCCCACGGGGGTGGACAAGACCATGACTGGAACCAATTGAAAGAAATCCTCATGGAAGCAGCAAAAGTAACGTGTGGAGAGACCAAAGGAAGAAGACATCAACAGAGAGAAACATGGTGGTGGTGCGATGCAGTGAAAGTAGCAATCCAAGAGAAGAAGAAAGCATTTAGGAAGTGGCAGCAAACAAAGATGTTTGAGGACAGAGAGATATACAGGAGAAAATCAAAAGAAACCACAAAAGCTGTAGCCCAAGCTACAGAAAAAGCGTGGAATGAATGGTGTGTTGGACTTGATACAACTGAAGGTCAGCATAAGATGTTTCGAATTGCACAGCAGATGAGGAAAGAACGGAAAGACATCAATGTAGCAAAATTTGTAAAAAATGAGTCTGGAAATATCATGACTGAGAAGCAAAATATTCTGCAGAGATGGAAGGATTACTTTCATGATCTGCTAAATATTGAGAATCCTCATGCAATCGAGGAAGTGGAGAAAGTTGAAGGACCTGTACAAGAAGTGACTGAAGATGAAATCAGAAGAGCAATTCGAACTATGAAAAAGAGAAAAGCCACGGGCCTTCAGGAGTGGTGACAGAAATGATACAAGCAGCAGGAGAGGAAGGAGTAAAACAACTTACGACAATATGTCAGAAGATACCGCGAAAGAACAAATGCCCGAAGAATGGGAATACAGTATTAATGTTCCCATTTTCAAGGGTAAAGGAGATGCACTAGTATGTGGAAAATACAGAGGAATCAGGCTTCTGGAACATGGCATGAAGATCTGGGAAAAAGTATTGGAAAGAAGACTGAAGAGCCTGTGCAATATTGATGAAAAACAGTTTGGTTTCCAGGCTGGCAAATCTACCATAGATGCAATATTTATTGTGAAACAACTGCAGGAAAAGTATATAGAAATGAAAAAGAGCTTGACGCACATCTTTGTTGACCTGGAAAAAGCTTTTGATAGGGTACCCAGAGAGGCAATCCAATGGGCCTTGAGGAAACAAGGTGTACCGGAGCATACCATCTCAATGGTTATGACTTTGTACAAGAACTCCAGGTCAAAAGTGAAAACTATAATTGGGACGTCAGAAAGCTTTGAGATAAAAGTAGGAGTGCACCAAGGATCCGCATTGAGCCCTCTGCTCTTTATCCTCGTGATGAATGAAATATCCAAGGAAGTGGAGAGGCCAGAAGAGATCTGGGAACTGCTGTATGCTGATGACTAAGTACTGGTAGCTGAGAACAGTGATGACGCTACTCAAAGATTTGGCAACTGGAAACAGAGATTAGAACACAGAGGAATGAAGGTAAATGTTGACAAGACCAAAGCAGTGACAGTTGGAAAAAAACACAGAACACATAGAGAGCAAGGCAAATACCCATGTGGTGTCTGCCACAAAGGTGTAGGGAACTATTCAATCAAATGCTCCAAATGTCAATATTGGTGTGACAAAAGATGCTCAAAGCTCAAAAGTCTGAAGGAGGACGGAGTATTTGTCTGCCCCAGTTGTATGAATACGAAGGGTGAAGACAATACCTATGCAGGAAAGGAGGAGCTAGAATTTGAACAAGGGAAGATAGAAGTGGTAGACGAATTCTGCTACCTGGGAGAGATGATGAGCTGCAAAGCAGAATCTGAGTTAGCTGTCAGAACCAGGATTGCGAGTGCATGGAAGAAATGGAAAGAATTGGCAAGTCTGCTCGGAAATCAGAAAATCACACTGGAGAGACGCTGTCTGATATATAAGGCCTGCATCAGACCTGTTCTCCTGTATGGTTCGGAGATGTGGGTTTTCACAAAAACCGTCAAACGTTTGTTGAAGAGCTGTGAAAACCAAATGCTATGCTACATGACAAAGATCAAATGGGAAGACAGGATCATGAATGAAGAACTATGGAGAATGTGCAAAGTTGATGATATGAAATCTGTAGCTAGTACCAATAGACTGCGCTTGTTTGGGCACGTTCAACAGAAAGCAGACCACCACATCATAAAAAGAGCAATGAACTTCGTAGTGGATGGAAAGAGACCAAAGGGAAGACCTAGCAAAACCTGGGCTGCCTGTATTGCAGATGATCTTAGAGTAAAGGGGCATAAATAAGGAGGAAGCTCAAAACAGAGAGAGATGGAGAAGGCTCATCAATGTCAAACCTCCCCTGGGAGAAACATGACAAAAAAGGAAGAAGAAGGAAGGAAGGAGAAAGAATTATATATTTTGACACTAGAAGATGACTTCATGAACTACAGACTCGCAAGAAGAAACAGCAAGCAGGTTGTGAGAGCAGCAAAGGAGGCTTCATGAAAAAAGTATGGTGAAGAACTTAGCAAAATGTGTAAACACTCCCCAAGAGAGTTCTACAAAAGTGTAAAAGCCATGCGAATATGGGAGGAACCCTTTCACCCCACCACTGCGATCAATGATGCAAACAGGCAGCCACTGCAGGAAGAGGATGAGATCATACAGAGATGGGAAGACTACTTTAAAGACCTTCTAAACCCATCAGGGGCGACTGACACACAATCACATTTGTAACACTTTATCTTTGGTCTAATATCACCTTGAGTGAACAGACGTTAAATTAAAGAAAAAATCATTTGTGAACACAGTGTTAAACCCATTGACTAGAAGACATAAAAACTTATTTTTACGCACGCACATACGCAACACGTACCACGTAACACAAGGAGAGACAAGATAAGAAACAAGGTGATCAGAGACATGGTAGGAGCCACACCCGTCCTACACCATATTGAACAACAACGAACCAAGTGGTTCGGGCACCTCACACGGATGCCGCCAAACCAGCCAGCCTTGCATGCTTATAACTTGAGGTACTCTGGCATGAGGGACAGAGGTAGACCCAGGCGATGCTGGAGTGATTCCGTGGCAGAAACACTGAAAGTCCATGGATTGTCCCTCCTCCAAGCTACCCGCCTTGCTGCAGACAGACAGTTATATCTCCCCGCGATGCCACAGAGTACAAGCGGAAGGAAAAAGTAAAGTAAAGAAAAGACACTAGAAAGAGGTATAAACAGTTGCTAAAATTTAAAAAACTCACTTATAATAGGCAACAAACTGAGCAGTTAGCAAATGAGGTTTAACAGTCACTCTAGCCATAGTCCAAAAAATGCCTATGACTTTTATGGGATTTGAACCCATGACCTTTCAGTCCATAACCCAAGGTGCTAATCACTGCGCCAAGGAGGCTGATGACTATTGATAATGATGGAGTCTCCCGTTGGATCGACGGATGAGTAGGCAGGCAGGCTTATCTGTCAGAATGTATCCTCATAAGGGAGAAGAGGCCGATTCTGGATTCACAGCACTTCCCACAGGTGTTGCAAAGGAAAACGTCTCCAGAAGTTGAGCCCTGCTTCCTTCACTCATGCTTCTCCTTAATGGCCAGTGTTCTCTTGTTTTCAAACGTCTTTATGCCACTGGAGCACAGCATCCTCCAGCGAGAACGATCAAGGCATCAGTGTCCCAGGTAGCGAGTCTAGTCACAGGCCCTTTAAGGTTTGTCTTCAAGGTGTCCTTGAAGCGCTTGTAGGGTCTTCCAAGTTTTCGGAGGCCTTCCTTCAGCTGGCCATGCAATAGCATCCTTGGGATCCTGCTGTCTGTCATTCGGACAACGTGTCCTGTCCAGCGTAGCTGGTACTTGATCAGTAGGCTTTCGATGCTTGGCAGGCTGCTCTTCTCTAGGACCTGGAGGTTGTAGACCCTGTCTTGTCACTTTATTCTGAGGATCTTTCGTAGGCATCTCTGGTGAAACTGCTCAAGCTGTTGAATGTGACGGCAGTACCTCGTCCATGTTTCACAGCAGTACAACAAGGTGGTCAGCACGACAGCTCTGTAAGTTTTGATTTTGGTGCTGAGCCTGATGCCTTCGTTGTTCCACAGCCTGTTGTTGAGTCTGCCGAAGGCAGAACTGGCCTTGGCGATGCGCACTGTAACTTCTGCATCAAGGGTTCCATTGCTGCAGAGGGAGCTGCCCAGGTAGCAAAACTTGTCGACTGACCTGATCTCTGTGTCATCAATCTTAACTGCAGGTGGGGGGAAGGCACTGGCATTCTGTGAAATAGCTGGTTGGTACATGGACTCGGTCTTGCTGAGGGTGATGGTGAGTCCAAAGCGCCTGCAGGAGGTAGAGAACCGGTCCATAATGAACTGTATGTCCTCATGGGTGTGTGCGGCAAGCGCGCAATCATTAGCGAAGAGGAACTCTCTCAACAGTGCCTCAGACACCCTGGATCTAGCATGGAGTCACCGCAAGTTGAAAAGTTTGCCATCAGTGCGAAACTGAATGTAGATGCCCCTGTCACAGTCTTGGAAGGCGTCAATCAGCATGGCAGAGAAGAGAATAGAGAACAGTGTGGGTGCCAGGATGCAGCCCTGCTTCACTCCATTTACCACAGGAAATGGATCCGACATGTCAGTATTTTCCTGTACTCTCGCCTGCATACCATCGTGGAGTGACACAATCAGCTGTATTAGGCTCTTTGGGTAACCAAGCTTTAGGAGGATCTTCCACAGCCCACGGCGGTTCACCGTGTCGAAGGCCTTGGTTAGGTCTACAAAGACCATGTGGAGCTCCATGTTCTGCTCGAGGCACTTTTCTTGCAACTGGCGTACTGCTAACACCATGTCACATGTTCCCCTGCCTGAGCGGAAACCGCACTGTGCTTCAGGGATGACTGTGTTGGAGGCATGGTCAATCAGTCTGTTCAGTATAATGCGGGCGAAGATATTGCCGGCAATGCTAAGAAGAGAGATTCCACAGTGGTTGTCACAGCATGTTTTGTCTCCCTTCTGTTTGTAAATGTGGACAATTGAAGCATCCTTGAAATCCTGGGGGACCTCCCCTTTCTCCCAGATAGATTGGAACAGGGCGGTCAGCTTGTCTGTCAGCACCTCGCCTCCACACTTGTAGATGTCAGCCTGGATTCCATCCGCTCCTGGTGCTTTTCCTGATGTTGTCAGCTTCAGGGCTTACCAGGTCTCGGCCTTTGTGGGAAGGGCAGCTAGTGAGTCACTGACTGGTAGCTGTGGGAGGGCTGCAATTGCCTCATCAGATACAGATGAGTCCCTGTTGAGGAGGGTGTTGAAGTGCTTTGCCCAGCGTGTAAGGATGACTTTCTTGTCTGTCAGGAGGGTGGTCTGGTCCAAGGTTCGGACAGGGGTTGATCCTGTGGCTCTTGGCCCATATACAGCTCGGAGACCATCATGGAAGGTCTTCACGTCATGAGCGTCAGCAGCTGACTGAAGGTCTTCGGACTTTCTTTCCCACCAGTTGTTCTTCATTTCACGCAGCCTCTTCTGTACAAGTTGCTTGGTTTGCAAGTACTGGTTCTTCTTCCTCTGGCAGTCTTTATCAGAAATGTGATCCTGATGCCGTTTGTGCAGTGTGTTCAGGACCTTGGAGATCTCAGAGTCATTCTTGTCAAACCAGTCTTTGTGGCTCCTCTGTACAAAGCCGAGTGTGTCAGCTGCTGCTGTGTATACAGCGTCTCTAAAGGTGCCCCATATCTCTTCTACATCAGTCGATGCAGGGGTTTCTGTGGAGAGCTGACTTGGAAGCATGCTGTATCTCTTGTATAGAGGTGGTGGATCTTTAGTTCGGGAGGTTCGCTGGCGGTTGGAGGCGTGGGAGGCTTAGAGTTACTTCTCAGTCACAGGTGTGGTGACCAATGACTGCTCTCATCAGCGCGTGATGAAACATCACCTCTGTACTTGAGCGGACGATTATCTAGTCCACATGTGCCACTGTGATGTCGTGGGGAATCTAGATGTTCATGTACTTGTCTGCCTTGTGAACAGTGAGTGTGATAAGGATGGTACAGTCCCTCTGCTCGGAGTAGGAGAGAAAAAGCAGTCGTAGTTCAATGCACCCGTGCCTACTGGATCATGGCGGAAACAAGAGGATGTATACAGTCACTCGCCAACGATGTCATGAGAAACCAGGATGATAAGTCACCTGCCTTTGATGTCTAGCTGAAGGGAAACTAAGTGTTAAATCACTTCCTATGATGTCATCAGGTTGTCAACGTGGAGATAGCAGCCTGCTAGTGACTGAGGAAATAAGCGGATATATTACATTCACTCTGCTAACTTAATGTCAGTGAGATAACAAGATTATAGTCACTTGACTGTAGTGTCAGGGGGGAACTAGAGGGTACTTATACAGTCACCTCTGTTTGTGAAGTGATGTGAGGGAAGACTAAGGGATGTATACAGTCACACCTGCCTACTGTGATGTCAGTGAGGGAAACTAAGGGATGTATACAGTCACCTCTGCCTACTGTGATGTCAGTGAGGGAAACTAAGGGATGTATACAGTCACCTCTGCCTACTGTGATGTCAGTGAGGGAAACTAAGGGATGTATACAGTCACCTCTGCCTACTGTGATGTCAGTGAGGGAAACTAAGGGATGTATACAGTCACCTGCCTACTGTGATGTCAGTGAGGGAAACTAAGGGATGTATACAGTCACCTCTGCCTACTGTGATGTCAGTGAGGGAAACTAAGGGATGTATACAGTCACCTGCCTACTGTGATGTCAGTGAGGGAAACTAAGGGATGTATACAGTCACCTCTGCCTACTGTGATGTCAGTGAGGGAAACTAAGGGATGTATACAGTCACCTCTGCCTGTCACAGCTGAAGAGGGATGGAGTCCAGTGGGGAATGGATTAACAAACTGTGAGCATGAGGAACTAAGGGACTGTATACAGTCACCTCTGCCTACTGGTGATGTCAGTGAGGGAAACTAAGGGATGTATACAGTCACCTCTGCCTACTGTGATGTCAGTGAGGGGAAACTAAGTGGATGTATGACAGTGACTGCTACTGTTGATGTCAGTGATGGGAAATAAGGGATGTATATAGTGCCTCTGCTAGTGGTGTGATGTCGACGATGAGGGAAACTAATGGGGTTGTATGCAGCGATATCTGCCGGTACTGTGATGGTCGTGGAGGGAACTAAGATTGTATACAGTCACCTTGGCTGTGTGATGATGTGATGGAAACTTAGGGATGTATAAGTGCTGTGCCTACTGGTGATGTCAGTGAGGATAACTAAGGGTGTATACAGTCACCGTTGCCTACTGTGAGTCAGTGAGTGGAAACTAATGGGATGTATACAGTCACCTGCCTACTGTGATGGTCAGTGATGGTGAAACTAGGGATGTTGTAATGGTCACCATCTGCTACGTAGTAGTAGTGGGTGAATGATGACGATGATTGGATGTATACAGTCACCTCTGCCTACTGTGATGGTCAGTGATGCGGAAATAAGTGGATGTGTAAGTCACCTCTGCCGTACTGTATGTCAGTGAGGGAAATATAGGGATGATACAGTCACCGTCTGCCTACTGTGTGGTCAGTGAGGGAAACTAATGGGAGTATAAGTACCTGTGCCTGTCCAGCTGAAGAGAGAGGGAGGTCCAGTGGGGAATGGACATGTAACATACTGCCCTGAGCAATGATGCCTTTGTAGGTGTGACGACAGTGTGAGAGAGGTGGTGGTGGTGGTGGTGATGATGGTGATGATTGCGGTAGTAGTAGTGGTGGTGGTGGTGATGATGACGATGATTGCGGTAGTAGTAGTGTGGTGGTGGTGATGATGAGATGATTGCGGTAGTAGTAGTGTGTGGTGGTGATGATTGCGGTAGTAGTAGTGGTGGTGATGTATATGGTGATGATTGCGGTAGTAGTAGTGGTGGTGGTGGTGATGATGGTGATGATTGCGGTAGTATAGTGTGGTGGTGATGATGGTGATGATTGCGGTAGTAGTAGTGGTGTGGTGTGTGGTGATGATTGCGGTAGTAGTAGTGGTGGTGGTGATGATGACGGTAGTGATGACGGTGGTGATGATGACGATAGTGATGATGGTGGTAGTGATGACGATAGTGATGATGGTGGTAGTGATGACGATAGTGATGACGGTGGTAGTGATGACGGTGTTGCAGGAGGGGACGACACCGCTGATTCTGTCGTCGGCCAACAACCACGTGCAGTGTGTGCAGGAACTGCTGGATCAGGGAGCGGACACCAACGCCAGGAGATTGGTGTGTGGGCTCTCCTCCTCCTCCTCCTCCTCGCTTCTCTCTCTCTCTCTCTCTCTCTCTGAGTCTCTCTACTCTCTCTCTCTCTCTCCTCTCTCTCTCTCTCTCTCTCTCTCTCTCTTCCTCTCTCTCTCTCTCCTCTCTCTCTCTGAGTCTCTCTCTCTCTCTCTCTCTCTCTCTCTCTCTCTCTCTCTCTCATCACACTGTTGCTGATTTTATATCAAAACATAAATTTGACACCAGTAGACAAAACCAAGTTCAAATTAGTGTGTGTGTTTATTTATTTTATTTGTTTATTCTTTTATATCAAGGATAATGGAATAAGCATTCATGTGCTTTTTTTCATCCAGTCCCCATGTGTATGGGGTTTTGTCAATTTTGCCATGTGCTCCCACAAGCACATAATGGCCTACTCTTCTGCAAAGCGGAACAGGTTTTAACATGTGCACAAGATGTTCTCTGTTTGCACATGGGACCTCGGTTTATAGTCTCAATCCGAAGGACTTTTGGGGAGAGTGGAGTTGGCACTGATGTTAACTCCAGAGGAAAAATCCTCTTGATTGAGATTCGAACCTGGGTCAGCGGATCACAAATACATCACTCTAACCACCAGGCTATCCTGTCCCCCATGTTTGTGTGTGTGTGTGTGTGTGTGTGTGTGTGCATGCGGGCATTAAAAAAAAAAAAGGAGATTTCATGAGTTACTACTAGTTCATTGCCAAATGAACCACTGTAGTGGTGGCACATGTCTGTCCTAGAACACCTTGCATGATAAGACAGGACTGCTGTTGCAGCAATGGTATTTGAATAGATTTGAACACATGCACGCAAGCACGCATACATGCACGCACACAAACATGCATGGAGAGAGAGAAAGAGATGTATTGCCAATTCTGTGTTGTGTGGCATCCAATAATAGATCATAGCAAATGTAAAACTGCATGCTTGAATTACACACATAAGTTTCTGAAAAAGCTCATTGAAAACACTTTGAAAAGTCTTTGAATTTTATACTGAGAGGCCTGCATACCTAGATCTCTCTCTCTCTCTCTCTCTCTCTCGTTCGCCTGCCAACAAGTAAACCGTGAGGTTGTGGGTTCGATTCCCAGCCTCGCCCTTTCTTCCCAGTTCAATAAAAAAAAATTGAATTGAATGTCAAAGTCCTTCGGATGAGACTATAAACTGAGGCCCCGTGTGTGAACGAATGCAGAACATCTTGCACACATGTTAAATCCAGTTCCGCTTTTCGTAAGTGTAGGCCATTGTGTGCCGGTGGGAACGGATGACAAAATTTACAAAACCGCATACACACAGGGACTGGATGTAAAAAAGCGCATAAGTGCTTATTCCGTTATCCTTGATATAAAAGAATAAATAAAATAAATAAAAATAAAATCTCTCTCTCTCTCTCTCTCTCTCTCTCTCTCTCTCTCTCTCTCTCTCTCTATATATATATATATATACATACATACATACATACATACATGATATGTTATTATCTCAATGGGGGGGAAGTCTTCAGGCCTGTATGCCTAGATCTCTGTGTGTGTGTGTGTGTGTGTGTGTGTGTGTGTGTGTGTGTGTGTGTGTGTGTGTGTACATGATACAGATCTCAATGGGGGAAAAGTCTTCAGGCCTGTATGCCTAGATCTGTGTGTGTGTGTGTGTGTGTGTGTGTGTGTGTACATGATACAGATCTCAATGGGGGAAAAGTCTTCAAGCACATGCTCACAGTCCACACATTTTGAAAGACTTCCCGCTCAGGATCACACAACAGTGCTGCCAACACTCTTTTCTTCTTCTTCTTCTTTTTTTTTTCTCTTTTATTGTGGTTGTATTTAGACAGTAAAGAGACATCAGATGTTTTCACACATGATAGGTTTTCATTTTAGGAGAATGTTTGTCTAGATTTTTTTAATAAAAAAAGACTTCAGCTGCGCCCCCTGACCCCTGCTTTTTAGGAGGGGGTCAGTTTAATTCAAGTCTCACTAAGGGCAGCAATGTCGATGTTGTATCTGGCGAGTTTGCTTGCAATAAGTGCGGTTCGTCTCTGGGGTCTTGTGCTCTCGTTCCTGTCGAGAAGTGTTCGCACATTCCAACTAGCAAGGTTCAGACACTGTATCCTATTCTTTTTTCTTGATTTTTCCACTATGTTTCGACCCATGAGCAGGGTCCCCGCCAGCCGCGGTAAGCTAGCCAGGGTGATGTGGAGCAGGCAATGTTTAGGGCACCTTTTCCTAGCCCCTTCCTCATGCTAAGGAGGTGAGCAGTGCATTCCTGAAGAGGGCTGCTCAGTCGCTCAGACGGCTGCCGAAGCCTACCGCTGCTCCATTCAGTAGGTAGCGACCCTAATAGCCCGAACCGCCTGTGTGCAGGGTTGCAACTACGACTGCCAGTGTACCACACCTGTCGCTTCGCCGCTTGCCTGTCGCCACAGGGCTTTTGATGATGGATGATGGATGAATGACGAGTTGCGCGATGACTTTGTTTTAAGTGAAGAAGAGTTGCGCGACGTCGACCTCACTCTCTCGTCCGAGACCACCTATGTCCAGTAGCAAGAATGACTCAAGACGACTGGTGATGGAACCGGATGCAGTGGATGGCCAAGTTATCTTTAGTGCCTCAACTTGCCCTGTGCATCCACAGCGCAGTGCTGTAACCGCCTTTCTCTCCGTTGAACCATTTAGGTTTCCTCCGCAGCGTTCGCCGGTGTCCAGACTTTGCATACCTGAGGTAGGCAAGCCCTCCTTTCCCAACTGCCATAGTGGCATGCAACTAGACAGTCTTAAGGCAAGTACAGCCAAGTGGAGCCCATCCCTCTCCTGACTGGTTTTTTGGGCCGGGGTTGGCTCCCCACATGGAACAGGTAGTACTGGTTTACATGGTTACCAGTAGCAGGAGAAACACCCTGACCTGACCTCCAACACACACACACACACACACACACACACACACACACACACACCCACACACACACACACACACCAAGGCAAGGTGACGAAGATGGAGGAGGCTGATTGAAGGTAGGGACAGATGTGAGGTGTAATGATGGAGGAAGATGCTAGGTAAGAAAGAAGTGTGTCTTGAGGCTGGATTTGAAGGTGTCAAATGAAGGATTTGGCAAATACACCTCCTCCACTTTCTGGTTTTTCCTTTGTGTCTGATTCTGGCAATGCTGTTTTTTCTAATTGTAATGTGTGTTGTGATGAGTACCTGGGCTTGATCACGAATCACTGACACTGGAGGCAACAGCAAAGTGAGAGGCTGTATGATCAGTGGCTTTCCCACGCATGGAATTTCACTTTACAGCTAAGTTTTTAGTGATTGAATGACTGACCAGGAGGCTTGACTTACACAGTGCTTATGTGCTGCAGCCCTGGGGTCTAGTTGACCTTTTGAAAATATCTCCAACGCTGACTGTCCATATGCTCTCTCTTGCTGAGAGAGTGGGGATCTGCTGTGGGCAAGGCACCTTCACTGTAATCAAGTTTGTTCCCAATTTCTAAAACAGCAGCTGCCTCCTCTGCTGCAGAGGCAGTGACTGATTAATCATTATGACACGGCTTCATAAGACAGTCTACAGCAATTACACGATGGAGCACACAGTCTACAGCAATTACACGATGGAGCACACAGTCTACAGCAATTACACGATGGAGCACACAGTCTACAGCAATTACACGATGGAGCACACAGTCTACAGCAATTACACGATGGAGCACACAGTCTACAGCAATTACACGATGGAGCACACAGTCTACAGCAATTACACGATGGAGCACACAGTCTACAGCAATTACACGATGGAGCACACAGTCTACAGCAATTACACGATGGAGCACACAGTCTACAGCAATTACACGATGGAGCACACAGTCTACGGCAATTACACGATGGAGCACACAGTCTACGGCAATTACACGATGGAGCACACAGTCTACAGCAATTACACGATGGAGCACACAGTCTACGGCAATTACACGATGGAGCACACAGTCTACAGCAATTACTCGATGGAGCACTTATTCCATCATCCCCCTTGTTAATCTCCAATTCTGTACATGTGTTTGTCTTCTAAGCTCATTCAGTTTTTACACCGTCAGATGTGTTTGGGAGAAATAGTGGCAAGTCCTTTCCAGCTCTTCTTACATGTGTTTGTGAATGAGTACATGTGGGTAGGTATGCATATATTGAATGAGGCAAGTGTGTGTGTGTGTTTGTGTGAGAGAGATAAATTTTATAACATTTTTGTGTAAAAGGTAATGGTAAAGGTGTCCCATAACCTACTAGGTCGTAGGGGAGCTAGGCTCCACTTCTCTAGGGGCCAGCATATTGATTGACTATTGACTGACTGGTCGATTGATTGATTGATTGATTGTGTGTGTGTGTGCAGACAGGGACATGTGCCTTGTTCTTCGCTGCCCAAGGTGGTTTTCTGGAAATCGTCAAAATGTTGTTGGAGGCTGGAGCGGCTGTGGATCTCTCGAGTTATGTGAGTCTGGTGGTGGTGGTTGTTGTCGTTGGTGGTGGTGGTTGTTGTTGGTTGGTGGTGGTGGTGGTGTGTGGTTGTCGTTGGTGGTGGTGGTTGTTGTCGTTGGTGGTGGTGGTGGTTGTTGTTGGTTGGTGGTGGTGGTTGTTGTCGTTGGTGGTGGTGGTTGTTGTCGTTGGTGGTGGTGGTTGTTGTTGTTGTTGGGTGGTGGTGGTGGTTGTTGTTGTTGTTGGTTGGTGGTGGTGGTGGTGGTGGTGGTGGTGGTTGTTTGTGGACATCATCATGTTGTTGCTGGAGTGGCTGTGGATCTCTTGAGTTATGTGACTCTGTTGTTGTGTGGTGGTGGTGTGGTGGTGGTGGTGGTGTTGCTGTTGTTGCTTTGTGGACATCATTATGTTGTTGCTGGAGCAGCTTTGGATCTCCCTAGATATGTGTCTTGTCCAGTGTTGTTATTGCTGCTCATGTTGGTGTTACTGTAACTGATGTTGTGAGGGTTCTTGCCGCTGTCACTGGATGTGTGCTTGGCTGTTGATCTGCGCGGATGTGGAACTCTGCCTGTGTCTCCTCCTTTGTTCTGCTGTTGTTTTTGTCACGGGATGAGGTTTGGTAGAGGAGGACGAAGGCTGATGCCTGTGATGACAATAGCAGTGTGGATTCTAGGGTGCACTGTGCAGGATTCCTGCATTTTTCCTTCAGCGTTGCCACAAAAGAATGTGAGCAGTGCATCCCGAACAGGCAGGCACCAAAACCAAACAATCAAACTGTATGTATTTGAACAAAGGGTGCAAGTTCACAACTGCCATTTGTATAATCTCTAAAATGAAGGAGGTAAGTGTTACTTCCGCCGCCATAGTTTTCTGTGGGTGCTTATGGTTGGAGCCCTCTGCACCCTGCCCATGTTGCTGGAGAAGGAAGGAAGGAGGTGCCCAGCCTGCCGCAGGTTGGGGAGTCAGCAGTGATGGTGACACAGCAAGTAAACGCCTCTGGTTGGGGGAGTCAGCAGTGATGGTGACACAGCAAGTAAACGCCTCTGGTTGGGGAGTCAGCAGTGATGGTGACACAAGTAAACGCCTCTGGTTGGGGAGTCAGCAGTGATGGTGACACAGCAAGTAAACGCCTCTGGTTGGGGAGTCAGCAGTGATGGTGACACAAGTAAACGCCTCTGGTTGGGGAGTCAGCAGTGATGGTGACACAAGTAAACGCCTCTGGTTGGGGAGTCAGCAGTGATGGTGACACAGCAAGTAAACGCCTCTGGTTTGGGAGTCAGCAGTGATGGTGACACAGCAAGTAAACGCCGCAGGTTGGGGAGTCAGCAGTGATGGTGACTCAGCAAGTAAACGCCTCTGGTTGGGGGGTCAGCAGTGATGGTGACACAAGTAAACGCCTCTGGTTGGGGAGTCAGCAGTGATGGTGACACAAGTAAACGCCTCTGGTTGGGGGAGTCAGCAGTGATGGTGACTCAGCAAGTAAACGCCTCTGGTTGGGGAGTCAGCAGTGATGGTGACACAGCAAGTAAACGCCTCTGGTTCGGGGGTCAGCAGTGATGGTGACGCAGCAAGTAAACGCCTCTGGTTGGGGGTCAGCAGTGATGGTGACAGCAAGTAAACGCCTCTGGTTGGGGAGTCAGCAGTGATGGTGACACAGCAAGTAAACGCCTCTGGTTGGGGAGTCAGCAGTGATGGTGACACAGCAAGTAAACGCCTCTGGTTTGGGATCAGCAGTGATGGTGACACAGCAAGTAAACGCCTCTGGTTTGGGGAGTCAGCAGCAACAGTTAGTCAAGTCACCTCAAAAACACTTAAATCATCCTATGTAGGGCAATTACAATACTGACAGTCACATTCTTCTTCTTCTTCCTTTTTTGTCATGTTTCTCCCTGGGGAGGTTTGACATTGATGAGCCTTCTCCATCTCTCTCTGTTTTGAGCTTCCTCCTTATTTATGCCCCTTTCTCTAAGATCATCTCAATACAGGTAGCCCAGGTTTTGCTAGGTCTTCCCTCTGGTCTCTTTCCACCCACTACGAAGTTCATTGCTCTTTTTATGATGTGGTGGTCTGCTTTCCGTTGCACGTGCCCAAGCCAGCACAGTCTATTGGTACTAGCTACAGACTTCAGATCATCAACTTTGCACTTTCTCCATAGTTCTTCATTCGTGATCCTGTCTTCCCATTTGATCTTTGTCATGTAATAATAATAATAATGTATGGAATTTATATAGCGCTGAATCTTGTAAAGCAACAAATCAAAGCGCTCAGATTTTATTTCATACCACTTTAAGTCACGGCAGATTTCTCTCCGTGAAATTCGGGCTGCTCTCCCCGGGGAGAGCGGGAGAACGCGTCGCCACTTAGCGCTGCGCCACCCTTTCACCCTTTTTTTTTTTTTTTTTCTGCAGCTGTATTTGTTTCCCTATCAGAGTGGCTTTTTTCTAAGAATTTTGCCAGGGACAACTCTCTTGTTGCCGTGGGTTTTTTTACGTGCGCTAAATAATTACGTGTAACACACGGGACCTCGGTTTATCATCTCATCCGAAAGACTAGCGCCCAGACCACCACTCATGGTCTAATGGATGGGGGAAAAATTTCCGGTCCAAACGGGGTACGAACCGCCGCACACTTCAGACCCGGACTTTTCACTTTCTAGACAGGCGCGTTACCTCTAGACCACCGATCCACCTATGATGTAGCGTAGCATTCGGTTTTCACAGCTCTTCAACAAACGTTCGACGGTTTTTGTGAAAACCCACGTCTCCGAACCATACAGGAGAACAGGTCTGATGCAGGCCTTATATATCAGACAGCGTCTCTCCAGTGGGATTTTCTGATTTCCAAGCAGACTTGCCAGTTCTTTCCATTTCTTCCATGCGTTTGCAATCCTGGTTCTGACAGCTAACTCAGATTTTGCTTCACAGCTCATCATCTCTCCTAGGTAGTAGAATTCGTCTACCTCTTCTGTCTTCCCTTGTTCAAATTCTAGCTCCTTCTTTCCTGCATTGGTATTGTCTTCACCCTTCTTATTCATACAACTGGGGCAGACAAATACTCAATCCTCCTTCTTCAGACTTTTGAGCTTTGAGCATCTTTTGTCACACCAATATTGACATTTGGAGCATTTGATCGAATTGTTCCCTACACCTTTGTGGCAGACACCACACGGGTATTTGCCTTGCTCTCTATGTGTTCTGTGGTCTTTTCCAACTGTCATTGCTTTGGTCTTGCCAACATTTACCTTCATTCCTCTTCATTCTAATCTCGTGTTTCCAATTGCCAAATCTTTGAGTAGCGTCATCATTTCCCCCTTTTTATGACGGGGGGGGGGGGGGGGGGGGGGGGGGGGGTTAAAGGGGAGGGATGGACCCTTTTTCATTCTAGGGGGCCCCAAAATTGTAAAATCAACACTGCAGTGGTGATAGTTGTTATGATGATGATGATGACAGTGATATTGATGACAATGATGGTAGTGGTGATGATGATAACAACAACCATGATGATAACAATGATGGTGATGATGATGATGACAATGATATTGATGATGACAAATATGATGATGAAAACAATGTCAGTGGTGATGATGGTAAGAATGCCAGCAGTAATGGTGATGATGATGATGGTAAGAATGCCAGCAGTAATGGTGATGGTGATGATGGATGCTGACGGCAGGACGGAGGCACGCCTCTCTTTGTGGCCTGTCAGTGTAACCACCAGGACGTGGTGGAGATGTTGCTGGTCAGCGCGGCAGACATCAACGCCCAGATGATTGACGGGGCCACCCCCCTCTTCATCACCGCCCAGAACGGACACTTCACACTCCTCAAATTCCTCATTGCTCAAGGTGCTGATATCAACCTGAGGCGCAAGGTCAGTCATAACTAACTCTGGGGGTAGGTAGCCTTCAGCTTGTGTTGCCTATAATTATTATAGTTGTAGTCAGGGCCGATGTCCCTGCATGAAAGGGGGCTGCTCTTTGCAGGGAGACTTGCTGGTCATGGTGCTGTTCTGTCCACAGTTGGGGAGGGGGGGGGGGGGGTCTTTCTCCTTTCTGCATGCCTTGTTTGCTTCTTCATGAAAGTGGATTTTTCTACAGATTTTTTCTCCCTATCATTAACTATTAATGACATAAGGTGCAGTAGGCCGCTGATCGTAGAGCGCAGTACTGTGCAGTATCATCATAGGCTTCTTTCAGAAGCTAAGTATGGCCAGTGAGACCTTTTCTCTCTGCGCATGTGCACTAAATGCCTCAGAAGTGTGTTTGTCTAATGGCTGCTGATGGTAACATCATTTTTACATTGAGATAGGCAAGCTTTTCACCCAATGTTTTGTGACTCACTTTTTTTCAACATGGCCAAACCTACATTATCTTCTTCATTGAATACTCAGCGACTATTGTGTGTCATATAATGGAAAATATGTTGCCCTGCCATAATGCATCTGACAAGTCAGGCCCGGTGCATTTGACTTGTGTGTGGGTGAATATTGTTATCTTAACTGAACAGCCCTCCACTGCACACCAGAGGGAAAACGCAAACGAGGACGACCCAAGAACACTTGGCGTCGGACTGTCGAAACAGAGCTGAAGACCTTCCAACATACCTGGGGAACCATCCAGAAGCTGGCCCAGGACAGACAGGAGTGGAGAACATTTGTTGCTGCCCTACGTGCCAATAAGGCACAAAGGCATTGATGATGAACTGCTTCACTGCCCCTGCCTGAAAATTTTCCGGGGCAAAATGTGCATTCTATGCACCAACAATCCAGAAAATTTCATATAGGGGCTGGCATCTGTCTTTCTTTTCCTTGCTGATCTGTTTGAGGCAAGTTTGCAGACTCTCTGTCGATTTGGGGATCGATCTTTCTTAAAAGAAAAATGAAGAAGTTTGTGACTTTTTGGGCCGTTGTGTCCTATAGCAAAGGTGTTGAACAATGAAAGATTTGCTGTGGCGGGCTGCAGTTGGAGTTACGTGGCCATGAAGGGGTTGTGAATGGGACGGGAAACACTCTTGGTGGTGGTGGTGGTGGTGGTGGTTTTTCATCCTCATGACAGACCAGAATACAGCAGGACACTGAAAGCACTGAAGCTGAGTGAACGTCAACTGAGACTGGCTTGCACATTACCATGCAGCTTAGTGTTGGTAATTATAATAATGATAATAATATGGGGTGTGTGGGGTGGTGGTTTTTCTCTCTCAGTGTCGCGTCGTGCAGAAGTGTGTTTTTGGTGTTTTTTGGGTGTGTGGGGTTTTTTGTTTGTTTTTGTGTTGTTTTGTGTATGTGTTGGGTGGTGGGTTTTTTTGTGTGGTTTTCTGTGTGTGTGTTTTTGGTGTGTGTGTGTGGTGTGGGGGTGTTTGTGTGGTTTTGTGTATGTTTTTGTGTGTGGGGTTTTTTGTGTTTTTTTGTGTGTGTGTTTGTTTTTTGTGTTTTTTGGGGTTTTGGTTGTGTTTTGTTTTGTGTGTGTGTTTGTTTTGGTTTTTTTTGTGTGTGTGTGTGTGGTGGTGTTTTGTGTGTGTGTTGTGTGGTGTGTGTTGTTTTGTGTTGTTTTGGTGTGTGTTGTTTTGTGTTTGTTTTGTGTGTGTGTGTTTGTTTTGGGTGTGTGTGGTGTGTGTGTGTTTTGTGTGTGTGTGTGTGTGTGTGTGTGTGTGTGTTTTGGTGTGTGTGTGTGTGTTGTGTGTGTATGTGTGTGTTGGTGTGTGTTTGGGGTTTGGTGTGTGCCGTGATGAAGCCGTGCCCTGTGGATTGCGCGCAGATGGCTCATTCCCAATGGACACAAAGGAGCTCTGAGCTGGGGCTGAGGTGGACACTGTCATGAAGGTGACCTCTCCTCCTCCTCCCCTTCCTCCTCCCTCACCCCACCCTCCTCTGCTTCTCCTCCCCCCTCCTTCTCCTCCTTCCCCTCCTTCCCTCCTTCCTCCTCTCATCCTCCCTCCTTCTGCCTCCTCCTCCTTACCTCTCTGTAGATAGCTTCCCAATAAACCGGTGTATATACCCATGAAATAAACGCAGTTATTATCCCTGACCATAGAACTAACAAGTTATTATACCCTTAAACAACAACGTTTTATACTTGAAAAACTTTCATGTACTGTGATACATAAACCAAAGTTAGTAATACTGTGAAATAACAAGGTTGTATTTACTGTGCACTTAACAAAGCTATTGTACGTGATAATAAACAAGCTGTTATCTACTGTGAATAACTAAAGCTATTATCTGGTAAATGAGATCAAAGTTCTATACTGTGAATAACAAAGTATTATACTGTGAATAAACAGAAGTATTTTTGTGAATAATCAAAGTTATTTGCTGTTTGAAATTAAAGTTATTATACTGTGAAAAAACAAATCGTATTTACTGTGTAAATAACGTCATTATTACTGTGGTAAACTAATTTATTATATGTGAAATAAACAAGCTTATTTACTGTGAATATAAAAAGTATTATACTGTGATATAGTCATTATACTGTGAAATAAACAAGCTATTATACTGTTGAGATTGAACAAGTTGTTGTACTGTGAAATAAACACGTTTATTATACTGTGTAATAAACAAGCTATATTATATGTGTAAATAAAAAGCTAGTTTACTGTGAAATAAACATGCTATTTTACTGTGAAATAAACAAAGCTATTCTACTGTAAGATAAACAAAGTTGTTATACTGTGAAATAAGACAAGTGTTTACTTGAATAGACAGTCATAACGTGAAACTCAACCAAAGTTTTATACTGTAAATCACCAAAGCCTATTATGCTGTGAATTACGACAAAGTTTTTTATACTGTGAAATAAACAATGTTATACTGTGAATTTACATGTTGTATACTGTGAAATATCCCAAAGCTATTTTACTTTTAAAATAAACAAAGTTGTTATCCCTGTGAAATAAAAAAGTCATTTACGTGAAATAAGACAAAGTTGTAATACGTGAAATAAACAAAGTTGTTTTGTACTGTGAAATAAACAAAGTGTTATACTGTGAAATAAACAATGTTTTATACTGTGAAATAAACAAAGTTTTATTACTGATAAAATAAACAAAGCTATTAATGCTGTGAAATAAACAAAGTTTGTGATTATTACTGTGAAATAAACAAAGGTATTAATCTGTGAAATAAACAAAGTTGTTATACTGTGAAATAAACAAAGTTATTATACTGTGAAATAAACAAAGCTATTATACTGTGAAATAAACAAAGTTGTTATTCTGTGAAGTAAACAAAGTTATTATACTGTGAAATAAAGAAAGTTATTATACTGTGAAATAAACAAAGCTATTAATCTGTGAAATAAACAAAGTTGTTATACTGTGAAATAAGACAAAGTTGTTATACCATTAAATAAGCAAAGTTGTTATACTGTGAAATAAGACAAAGTTGTTATACCATTAAATAAACAAAGTTATGTCATAAATAATATGAAATTATGTCATAATGTTTTGTAAAATATGGTCATGGGAAAAATGAAATTATGTCATAAAAGAAATGAAGTTATGTCATGACATTAAAATGTCTTTTTTGTGTGGTTTGTTTTGTCAATTTAGTCACGAAAGAAGTGAAGTTAGATCATGAAGTTATGTCATAAAATAGGCGAAGTTAAGCCATGAACTGAACAAAGCTATGTCAAAACATATGTAAGTAATGCCATGAAATTTTGTACCATGAAATAAATGACATTATGTCATTATATGGTACCATGAAATAAATGACATTATGTTGTGATATTGTATCATGAAATAAATGACACTATGTCATTATATTGTACCATGAAATAAATGATATTATGTCATTATATTGTACCATGAAATAAATGACACTATGTAATGATATTGTACCATGAAATAAATGATATTATGTCATATTGTACCATGAAATAAATGATATTATGTCATTATATTGTACCATGAAATAAATGATATTATGTCATGAAAAAAGACAGTTAGGCCATGATAGTGTACCATGAAATAAATGACATATATCGTGATATTGTACCATGAAATAAATGGACATTATGTCATTTACCGTCATGAAACTAATTGACATTTATGTCGAGATATTGTGCATTGAAATAAATGACACTACGTCATGAAAATAAAGTTATGTCATGATAATGTATTCATGAATAAATGTTTTTTGTCATGACTTAAATGAAATCATGCATTAAACCACATTGAAGTGTAAAGAAGGGAAAAATTTGTCAGTGTGTTACAGTGTAATGACTGTGCGTTGTGTGTCATGTGTAATGACTATGCTGTGTGTGTCACTGGTGTAATTGTAACCAATAAAAGGTGTCATCAGTGTGTTAAATAGGTCTCAGTGTGTAATGGTGTCTTCAGTGTGTAATGACTGTGCTGTTTTTTGTGTGTCGGATGGTTGTAATGGGTCATCAGTGTGTATTAGGTTTCATATTTTCGTTTCACAATGCATCAGTGTGAAATGGGACATCAGTGTGTAATATGCCTGTGCTGGTGTGTCGTTCACTGTGTAATGGGTCATCAGTGTGTAATAGGTCATCAGTGTGTAATGGGTCATCAGTGTGTAATGACTGTGCTGTGTGTCGTCACTGTGTAATGGGTCATCAGTGTGTAATAGGTCATCAGTGTGTAATGGGTCATCCGTGTGTAATGACTTGTGCTGTGGGTCGTCGTGTGTAAATGGGTTGTCAACTGTGTATATGACTGCTGTGGGTCGCAGTGTGTATATGACTGTGCTGTGTGTCTCACTGTGTAAGGGTATCAGTTGTGTTATGGGGTTGTCAGTGTGTATAATGGTTGTCAGTCGTGTGTAATGGGTCGTCACTGTGTAATGGGTCATCAGTGTGTAATTGGTTGTCAGTGTGTAAGGGTCAACTCACTGTGTAATGGTCATCAGTGTAAGGGGTGTCTGTGTGTAATGACTGCGCTGTGGATGTCAGTGTGTACTGGTTTGTCATACAGTGTGTAATTGGCTGTCAGTAGTGTTTGTAATGGGTTGTCGTGTGTAATGTTCATTCAGTGGGTCATTGGTTGTCAGTGTGTAATGGGTTGTCGTGTTTGTATTTGGTTGTAATTAAGGGTGTAATGTGTTGTCAGTGTGTTATGGGTTTGTCAGTAGTGTGAAATGGGTTGGCAGTGTGTAATGGTTCATCCTGTGTGTAATTGGTTTTCAGTGTGTAATGGGTTGTCAGTGGTGTAATGGGTCTGTCAGTGTTAATGGTTTCGTCAGTATGTAATGGGTTGTCAGTGTTGTAATGGGTTGTCGTTAGTGTGTAATGGGTTGTCAGTCAGTGTTGTATGGGTTGGCAGTGTGTAATGGGTTGTCTGGTCAGTGTTGTCATGGGGTGTCAGTCAGTGGTTTAATGGGTTGTCAGTCCTGTGTTTTATGGGTTGGTCAGTAGTGTTTAATGGTTTGTCAGTCAGTGTTTAATGGGTTGTCTGTCTGTGTGTGCATGGGTGTTCGGTCAGTGTGTAATGGGTTTGTCGCGTCAGTGTGTAATGGGTGTCAGTCAGTGTTATTGGGTTGTCCAGTCAGTGTATAATGGGTTGTCAGTCAGTGTATAATGGTTGTCAGTCAGTGTGTAATGGGTTTGTCGTAGTGTTGTAATGGAGTTGTTCAGTCAGTGTGTAATGGTTGTCAGTCAGTGTGTAATGGTTTGTTCAGTCAGTGTTGTAGTGGGTTGCCAGTGTGTAGTGGGTTGCCAGTCTGTGTGTAATGGGTTGCCAGCAGTGTGTAAATGGGTTGTCAGTCAGTGTATAATGGGTTGGTCAGTGTGTAGTGTTGTCAGTCAGTGTGTAATGGGTTGTCAGTCAGTGTGTAATGGGTTGTTTTTTAGTGTGTAATGGGTCATCAGTGTGTAATGGTTGCTCAGTGTGTAATGGGTTGTCAGTGTTTTAATGAGTCATCAGTGTGTAATGGGGTGTCAGTGTGTAATGGGTTGGTTCATTTGGTGTGTAATGGGTTGTCAGTGTGTAATGGGTTGTCAGTCAGTGTTTTAATGGGTTGTCAGTGTGTAATGAGTCATCAGTGTGTAATGGGTGTCATGTGTAATGGGTTGTCATTTTTGTGTGTTAATGGGGTTGTCAGTGTGTAATGGGTTGTCAGTCAGTGTGTATGGGTTGTCCAGTGTTGTAATGGGTTGTATTCAGTGTGTAATGGGTTGTTAGGTGGTGTGTAATGGGTTGGGCAATGTGTAATGGGTGTCAGTCTGTGTAATGGGTTGTCAGTTGGTGGGGTAATGGGTTGTCAGTCAGTGTGTAATGGGTTGTCAGTTGGTGTGTAATGGGTTGTCAGTTGGTGTGCAATGGGTTGTCAGTGTGTAATGGGTTGTCAGTCAGCGTGTAATCGATTGTCAGTTGGTGTGTAATGGGTTGTTAGTGTGTAATGGGTTGTCAGTCAGTGTGTAATGGGATGTCAATCAGTGTGTAATGGGTTGTTAGTGTGTAATGGGGTGTCAATCAGTGTATAATGGGGTGTCAGTAGTGTGTAATGGGTTGTTAGTGTGTAATGGGGTGTCATCAGTGTATAATGGGGTGTCAGTCAGTGTGTAATGGGGTGTCTGTCAGTGTGTAATGGTGGTGTCTGTCAGTGTGTAATGTGGGTGTCAGTCGTGTGTAATGGGGTGTCTGTGTGTAATGGGGTGTCTGTCAGTGTGTAATGGGGTGTCAGTGTGTTAATGGGTGTCTGTCAGTGTGTAATGGGGTGTCAGTGTGTAATGGGGTGTCAGCCAGTGTGTAATGGGGTGTCTGTCAGTGTGTAATGGGGTGTCTGTGTGTAATGGGGTGTCTGTCAGTGTGTAATGGGGTGTCAGTCAGTGTGTAATGGTTCATCCGTGTGTAATGGGGTGTCTGTCAGTGTGTAATGGGGCGTCTGTCAGTGTGTACTGGGGTGCTGTGGGTTGCAGGATGGGGCCACAGCACTTTTCAAGGCCTGCCACAAAGGCCATGCAGAAGTTGTGGCTGAACTCCTCAGGCACAAGCCTTACCTGGGCGTCCTCAAGGTAAATGAAGAACTCAGGCACAAGCCTTACCTGGGCGTCCTCAAGGTAAATGAAGAACTCAGGCACAAGCCTTACCTGGGTGTCCTCAAGGTAAATAAAGAACTCAGGCACAAGCCTTACCTGGCAGTCTTCCAGGATGAAGAAGAAATGGGTTGTGCTATGTTGTGACAGAAGAAATGGGTTGTGGTGTGTTGTGTTGTGACAGAAGAAATGGGTTGTGCTATGTTGTGACAGAAGAAATGGGTTGTGTTGTGTTGTGTTGTGACAGAAGAAATGGGTTGTGGTGTGTTGTGTTGGGACAGAAGAAATGGGTTGTGTTGTGTTATGTGACAGATACGTGGGTTTGCAGGCTGTTTATTTTTCTTCAGCTTCATTTTGAATACCAGCAGCACAAGGTATTCAAAATGAAGCTGAAGAAAAATAAACAGCCTGCAAACCCACGTATCAAATTTGACGTGGACAAACTGAAAGATCCAGATGTCGAGGAGATCTTCCAAGCTAAGCTTAGCGGACGTTTTGCGGCATTAACCCTCCTGGACAATGACATCAATGACCTCACCAACAACTTTAATGAGGCAGTCTGAGAAACAGCAGAGGAGGTACTCGGTTGTCAGAGGAATAAACACCAGCCATGGATTACCAATGACATCTTGGACCTCTGTGATACAAGAAGAGCACTGAAACCAACCAGGTCTTCCAACCCTAAAGAATACCGGGAGGCCAACAATCTTGTGAAGAAGTCAATGTTAAAGGCCAGAGAGAAGTGGATCAGTGATCAATGTGATGAGATCGAAAAAAGCATGAAAGTGGGCAATTGTAAAAAGCATACAACACCCTGAAGAAACTCACAAAACCACTTCAAACCAATCATCAGTCATTGAAGACAGCTCCGGAAACCTCCTCACAGAAAGCTCAGCTGCATTGAACAGGTGGTCTGAGTATTGTCAAGAACTATACAACTACCAATCCAACCCGACAAGAGCATAATAGAAGAGGAAGCAGCAACATCAAGAGCACCCTTGCATTACCTATACTGAGGGAAGGAAGTGGAAAGAAGCCATCCGCAGTTTCCCAGTAGGAAAGTCCCCAGGAGCAGACAACATACCAGCAGAGCTGCTCAAGCATGGTGGCGAAACAGTTATCACACATGTTACAGCTATCTGTCAGAAGATTTGGGAGACAAAACAGTGGCCAACAGAATGGACACAATCATTCATCATACCTCTGCCCAAGAAGGAGAATTTATGCCAATGCCAAAACTATAGAACAATCAGCCTCATCAGCCACGCCAGCAAGATCATGCTCAAAGTTATTTTGAATCGACTCAAGGAGGCAGAAGAACACCTTGCAGAGGAACAAGCTGGGTTCAGGGCAGGCAGGAGCACTATCGAACAGATTTTTAACTGCCATATCCTGATGGAAAAACATCTCCAACATCAGAGAGACCTGTTCAAGAAAGGGATGCCCAGCAGCTCTATAATATATACAAGGCAGATGGGTGAAGAGGGTTACTAGGAAGAGGGGTAGGGGTGGGGGACTTTCACAGCCAAGTGTGGGGTCAGAGTGCAAGGGGTCCCCTTTATTTATCTTTAGAAACCCTACAACAACTGTTATCCCCTGTCAAAGCGATGTTTATATAGCAGGCCTACCAGCTTCCCCCTTCTTTTTCATGGACAGCCCACTCCTCTTCTCTTCTTCTTTTCTCTCTCCTCTCTCTCTCTCTCTTCTCTCTCTCTCACTCTCTCTCTCTTCTCTCTCTCTCTCTCTCCTCTCTTCTCTCTCTCTCTCTTTTTCTCTCTCTCTCTCTGTCATTTGATTTGTTAATAGAAACTTGTTATGGCCTATTCTCCTGAAAAATGGTGTGAAGGGTAAATTATTTTGTTGTTTGAGAGCTATGTATCAGAATGTCAAAAGCAGAATAAGATGTGGATGTAAGCTGATGGACTTAATATACTGCACCACTGGAGTCAAACAGGGTGATGTATGTAGCCCTCTTTTGTTTTCTGTTTTCATTAATGAGTAAGCCATAGAAGTCGTTAATAAGGGTAAACATGGTGCTACTTTCCCCCAAGATTTCACAGAATTGTTTATTCTTCTGCTTGCTGATGATGTCATCCTGCTATCTGAAACTGTTGTAGGCTTACAACAGCAGCTGAATAGCTTAAGCAGTGCTGCAACAGCACTTGGTCTTAAGGTTAATCTGAATAAGAGTAATATAGTTGTATTCAGAAAGGGTGGTTATTTAGCTGCTCACGAAAAATGGCTGTACAATGGAAAAGTCATGCCTGTGATTAATGTATATAAATATCTAGGAATCTGTTTTTCTACGAAGCTTAGTCTTACAACTGCATGTAAAGATCTGGCAAGTCGAGGTAAAAGAAGCTTGTTAATTGTTTTGAAAAACTTACAATTATTGAATAATAATGCATAATGTTTCTTTGATATATTTCTAAGTAAAAAAGCCCTGTTATACTGTGCTTTTGTTGATTATCAGAAGGCTTTTGATTCTGTATGGCGTAGTGCCTTATGGTATAAACTGGCAAAACAAAATGTAAACGGAAAAATACTGAAAGTCATCATGAACATGTATGAAAATGTAAAATCTTGTGTTTTTCTTAATGATGGAGCCTGTTGAGAATATTTCAAAAGTTTTACTGGTGTTCGTCAAGGGGATAGTCTTTCTCCTGTTTTGTTTTCTATGTTTCTGAATGATTTGGAACAATATTTGACAGACAGAAATTGTTTGTCATTGAATATTCAACTTTCATCGGATGGAACAATGTTAACCAGCTATGTCAAGCTTTTAATTTTGCTATATGCAGATGATATTTTATTCTTTAATACAAAGAAGGGGTTACAAGATGCTTTACAAAAAATGTATATGCTTACTGTTCTCAGTGGAAACTTGTGAATCCAGTGAAAACAAAAATAATGGTTTTCGGCCGCAATAGATCTCGTAACATGTTTATGTATGGTGGAAAAACGTTAGAAGTTGTTAATAGTTTTAAATATTTAGGAATTAACTTTAGTAAGAGTGGTAGTTTTACAAAATACAAAAAAAAGTGCTTATGATGAAACTACTAAAGTTATGTTTAGTTTGATAAGGACTGCGCGGCAAAAAGAACTACCTATACATGTGACACTTGATTTATTCGATAAAATCGTTGTACCTGTTTTGTTGTATGGATGTGAAATTTGGGGATATGAAAACCTAACAATAATTGACAAATTTCAGTTAAGATTTTTAAAGTATATTTTTAGTTTTAAGCATACGTCAACTTCACTAGTATATGGAGAAACGGGCAGATATCCTTTGTCTATTTTGGTCTCTGTTCGAATGGTTTGCTTCTGGATGCAGCTGCTTGACATCCAGTCTGAAAAGCTATCCTCAAATGTTTATCAGATGATGGAAGATTTACATGACAAATCTTTGATTCAATCATCATGGCTAAATAAGATTAAAAATATTTTAGTACAAAGCGGATTTGACTGTTTGTGGGAGGACAGTTTGTTCAAGTATTCATTTCAAGTTCACATATCAAAGCCTTCTTAATAGAAAATGTTGTTAATGAATGGAGAACTGAGCTGTGGAGTAATAGTAGGATGTCGTTATTATAAAAAACTATAAGATCGATTTTGGTATGGAAAAATATAAATTGCCTACCCGATGTATTTTTTACACTCTTATGAAGTTTTATTGTAGCGGGCACAAGCTTTCTATTGAGGTTGGGCGTTTCCATAATATACCCGGGAGAAAGAATATGTTCAAAAAGCAATATGTTGTTTTAGGGGATGAATTTCATTTATCATGGAATGTCCCACTTCAAACATTCACCAATTTTATTCCCCAACATTTCTTCACCCATGTCCCGTTATAATTTTTTTAGGCTAAAGAAAAGCAAATCTCGAAAAGTTCTCCGGGCGTCTCAAAAATTTATAAAATTTGCAGGTTTTTTCTTGGTTTTTTTTGTCTTTCTTTTTGTAGATTAGTTTTTAAAGAAATGTGTTACAAAAATGTATTGAGTCATTAAAAAATTTAAATGGGTTTTTTTTAATTTTGCGAGGGAACCCTTTTTTTTTCCCGTTACTGTTTGTATTCCTGTTATTTTTGGGTATATTTCTGTTAGGTTTATTTTGTTCAAATTTTTTTGTAATCCTCCCCCCCCCCCCAAAAGGGGTTTAAAAAATTAAATCTTGAATCTTTAATCTTGCTTTCTGGTGCCCTGCTCTCCCCGGGAAAAAAACCCCGAAATTAAAGCAGAGCAAACTGCCCTGGGGATAACTAAAATAATAAAATAAAAGTTGTGGAAAAACTTTGGTATTGTATATTGGTTTGAAAAAATTTAGGAATTAAATTTAGTAAGAGGGGGTATTTTGCAAAAAATAAGAAAAAAGTTTGATAAAGGGTGCTAAGGTTTTGTTTAGTTTGAAAAGAACTGCAGGGCCAAAAAGGAATTTCCCCTATTTGACAAAATTTAAAAAAAGGGTGCCCGTGCTATTGTTTTGGGTGTGAAATTTTTTTTTTATGAAAACCTTAAAAATCCTTAAAAAAACCCAAAAATTTTTTTTTAAAAACTTTTTTGAAAACCTCCCAACCCCAAAATTTGGGGTTTAAGGAATTCAGTCTTGAAACGGTGTGTGTGTGTTGGGGGCAAGCATGGGATTTGTGTAAGAATGGGGTTGAGTGCAAGGGGCTTTGAAATTGGGCGTGCAAGCACGGTATATTAAAAACCTTTTTTGTTTTGTTAATTTTTAAATTTTAAATTTTTAAACCCCCCTTTTTGGGGGCGAAAGGGGACCCCCCAAGGGTTTGTGCCCCCCCTTTGGGCCCCCGAAAGGGGTTTTTTCCCCCGCTGGGGGCGCGGTTTTCCCCCAAACAAAACCGGGTTTTTAAAATTCCCCCCCCCCCCCCCCTTCCCCCCCCACCCCCACCCCCCCCCACCCCAAAACCCCCCCACCACCCCCCCCCCACCCCCCCACCCCCACCCCCCCCAAAACCCCCCCCCACCCCCAAACCCCCACCCCCACCCCCCCCACCCCCCCTCCCCCCCCCAACCCCCCCCAACCCCCCACCCCCCAAAACCCCCCCCCCCCCCCCACCCCCACCCCCCCCCCCCCCCCCCCAAACCCCCCAACCACCCCCCCCCAAACCCCCCCCCCCACCCCCTCCCACCCACTACCCCACCCACCACCTCCCACACCACACGCACCCACCACCTCCAACACACCACACTCCACACCACCACCACTACCACACACCACTACCACCACACACTCACACCCCAACTACCACCCCCACCACTCCACCACACCCACCCAACAATCACACCACCACACCACTACCACACCAACTACACCACCACACCACACCACCAACACCACCCACCCTACCTCCCCCACCACCACACCCCCTACCACCCACCCACTACCCCCACCACTACCACCAACACCACCACCACCACACCCACACCCTACCACCAACTACACACCTCACCATCCCCACACCCACCACTACCCAACAACCACCACCACCACCACCACACCTCCACCACAACCTCTCACCACCACTAACACACCACCCCCACACACCTCACCACTACCCACACCACCCACCACCACCACACCACACCCCACACCACACTACCACCCACTTCACTACCACAACACCCTACCACCACATTACCTACAACACCACCACCACACACCACACCCCACACCACTCCACCACCACTACCACAAACACCCCTCCACCACACCCTACCCCACACCACTACCACCACACCACTACCACACACACCACCCCACCACACCACTCCACCACTACCCCTCCACCCACCACCACACCTCACCACCACTACCACCAACACCACACCACTACCACCACACACACCACCACTACCACCACACCACACCACACCTCCACCACCTACCACCACACCACCACACCCCTACCACCACACCACACCACACCCCCACCACACTCCACACCCACCACTCCCACCACCCACCACCACCCAAACCAACACCCACCACACCACCTACCACCACCACACACCACCACACCACCCCACACCACTCCACCACCACCACCACTACCACCACACAAACCACCACACCACTACCACCACACCACACCACACTACCACCACACACTCCACCACACCACACACCACACCACCACACCACACCACCACCACACACACCCAAACCACACCACCACCACCACACCACACCACACTACCACCACACCACTACCACCACACCACTACCACCACACCACACCACACACCACACCCACACACTACCACCACACCACTACCACCACACCCTACCACCACACCACACCACCACACCACCCACCACCACCACACCACACCACCACACCACTACCACTACACCCCACCACCCCCACCACTCCCCACACCACCACCATCCACCACCCACCACTACCCCCACACCACCCCCCTACCACCACCCACTACCCCTACCACCCAAAACCCCCAAAACCCCCAAAACCCCCCCACACCCACCCACCCCACACCACCTCCACCCCCACCCCCACCCCCCCCCCACCCCACCCCACCCCCCACCCTCCCACCCACACCCCCACCCACCCCCCCACCCCCCCCCACCCCCCCCCCCCACCACCCCACCCCCCCCCCCCCCCACCCACCCCCCCCCCCCCCCCCACCCCCCCCCCAAACCCCCCCACCCCCCCCCACCACACCCCACCACCCCCCCCCACCACACCCCCCCCCCCACCACCACCCACCCCCCCCACACCCACCCCCCCCCCCCCCCCCAAACACCACCACCACACACCACCCCCCCCTCCCCACCCCCACCCACCCTACACCACCCCCACCCCACCCCCTCCACCCCCCCACCCCACCACACCCCTCCCCACCCCACCCCCACCCAACACCACCACACCACCCCACCACCCACCACCCCCAACCCACCCCCACCACCACTCCACCCCCCCACACAACCCCACCACCACCCACCACACCCCCACCACCCCCACACCACCCCACCCCCACCACCCACCACCCACCCCCACACCCCACACCACCACCCCCACCCCCTACCCCACCACCCCCACCCCCACTCCAAACCCCACCCCCAAACCCCCACAACCCCACCCCCACTACCCCCCCCCACTACCCCACACCCACACCACTGCCCAAAACAAAAAAAAGGGGGGTTCAATACCCCCCCTTCCCCCCCCACCACCACCCCCCCACACCACCACAACCCCCCACACCACCCCACCCAATAAAAAACAAGGTCAGTACAACGCCACCCCCCCCCCCCCCCCCCCCCCCCAAAAAAAAAACCCCGTATACTATTCACCCTTTCCCCCACCCTTGAAAAATAGCATGCACCTACCTCCACAACTGCACACACACACAGAGTGCCACCCCAACAACACACACCCCACACAACAACACCCCCCACACCCACCCCACACACCACCACCCGATGGCAATGGTTTGTAACCAGAAAAGGCGGGCAACTAGCGAGCACTTACTAATCATTCAGGATTTAAAAAGGCGTGCAGCCCTGGTATCCAGAAACCTCAAAAATCAATGGGGCGCTCTAAAAAGAATTACGCAACCATCGCAAACGGACCCCAAAAAAAGTAATGACAGCCAAAAAAAAAGTGGGAAACTGAAAAGAAAACGCTCAAAAAAAACCCAAAACGCACACAGAAAAGTTGAGGACAACAAAAAAACCCAAAAAACCCTTACAAAAATTTCCCGATGGTTTCCAGAAAACACCCCCCTTACTGATTTTTGCGTGACGAGCCCAAACGGAAGATATAAACTTGTCACGATGAGAAGAACTCTGAACTCAAGTACTGAAGAAAAAGTTTTTGATGATATAATTCAAGAAAACAAAATTCCGTCTTCCATTGTTCTGAGTTAAGATTCTGTACGGTGGATTCCTGAGCGACTAAAAAACCCCTAGGCTTGCATCAAGAATAAAAATACATCAATAAGTGATTGGAAAAGAAAGGAAAAATTCAAGCGACCCCTGAAGTATACTGTTTCACTTGGTTTGAAAATTTGGGAAAAACGAAAACAGCAAAAAACAGCAAGTAAAAAAAGACACAGGTCGTCAAAAAATAAATGGGAAATTTCGCCACAAGTTTTTTCCCAACCATTTTTTCAACCGAAAAAAAATTTGAGCTAAAGAAAAAATTCAACTTTTTTTATGTAGGGCAAATTGTTCCACCTTGAAAATTCTTTATCGACCACCCCTAAACCCCCCAAAAACAGAGTTTTCCGGGAACCCCCCCATCCTAGACGGGGCGGGGGAATCTGGCGGGCAGCAAGGCGCACCTAAAACCCGGTGCTGGACAGCAAAAAACAAAAAACCAAGAAAAAATCGGCAAAAAATTTTAAAATACGAAAAGAGAAATGGATGGCAACAAAAAAGAAAACAGAGACAATATGAAAAAAAAACGAAAAATGACGTTCAAAAAAATTTCAACGAACAATGCAGCCAGTTCTAGCGAACCCTCAACAAAGAAAAAAAGATTTGGATAGGCAAACCAACGAAACAAAACAAGCTCAACAAAATGTGCAAAGAGCCATTTCCCAGAACGGGAAAAGAAATGGACACTCAAAGAAACAGCTTGGGAGGAAACGAACAAGGAGAAGACGCACACAGCTGGAGACAAAAGCATGGAATCCCCAGAATCACGCCGGGGACGACGATGGGATCAGTGGCCAACACGTCAACAAAAAAGGAAAACCAAAAGGGAGGAAAGGGTGACGGGAAGGTGGGGGAAGGACGGAGGGCAAAAAGGGGGGCACTACAACCCTGAGGGAAGTAGCCCATGACGACGAAAGGGGGAGATAAAACTGACTGGAGCCAAAAGGTTATCCTTGCATAGAGGGAAAAACAGGGAGACATACAAAAATGACTGGGAAATAAAAAAATGTGAATCAAAGACGGGCCAACAGATTTTAAGAAAACAGAACATCATTCTTATCAAAATAATGGAAACGAAGATAAAGCCCCCTCCCCCCCCCTTTTTCCCCTTCCAATCACATACTGCACTGCCTCATGATACACCCCTTTGCACCACTCCCCAATACCCCCCTCAGAACCACTCACCGAACACGCACACACCAAATACCCCCAAAAAAACGTCACACAAAGCACGAAACTCGCATTCAAACACACACACACCCCAAACATACCCTTGGTCCATATACAAAAAAAAAAACACTGTGATTAAGATACAAAAAACCACCTTTAAAAAAAAAAAATTTTGATTTCAATTGTTGAATAAGGTATTTAGCCTTACATGAAAGGGGCAAAAAGGTAGATTACAGGGGTGAAAAATAAAAAAACCAAATAGATGGTAAAATTAAAGAAAGTTGTAGGTTATTGCCCCCGAAAGACCAGCAAAACCACACCAATGTGCAATGTATAACAAAAGAAAGTTTCCCTTAAAGTCTTTTGACACTTTAAATTTTTTTAAATATCTAATTTTTTTTTATCGGAAAACGGATAAGTTTGTCAAGTTCTTTAAATTATTTGTTAAAAATAAAATAAATTTTAAATTTAAAAAATTTATCTCTTGATGATGAAATTTTAATGATAATATAAGGGCGTTATTTTTTTGGGATCATAGCAGTTAAAAAAAATTTAAGAATGAAACATTTCAATAGTTTGGATTTAAAACGGAACCCCCCCGCTAAATCATTAAAGTGATAATTTTTTTATGCACTATTTGTTTTCCCCATTGGGAAAATCTTGTGTTCAAAATAATATTTAAAAAAAATGAGTTAAACTGAAATTTATCAGGAAAATTTAAAAAATCTAGGAAAAGTGGGGAATTAAAGTAAACAAAAAAAATGATGTAAATAAAGAATGTTGATTTTAAAAATTTTAATATTTTTTCAAGAACAATTTAGTCAAAAAGTGTAGAAGATGTAAACCTTACCCGGCTTTTAGTTGTGCATTGCAGACCAAAAAAAAAAGATTTCTGCTCAGGAGGTATTCAGTTTTTTTTTAAGGAGATATCAAAAAGTATAAATTTTTACCCCAAAAAAGTTAAAATTTGTGTGGATGCAAATAGCAGGAAAATCACCAAATCAAAAAAGAAATTTTTATAGGGTGTGCATAATTCCCCCTGAATTTTTTCTTTTGGAAAAGTTTCAACAGGGGAAAAAAATGGGGAAAATTTTTGAACAAGCTAAAATTTGTCTGAAAGAGGTGATAAACTGTGCGGGATCTAAATCGCAACAGGAGCTGCTGATTATAGAATTAGTCCCAAACCCCTTACTACAATTTACCTGAAAAAATTATGACCCATGCATCAAGGTCTAATGGATAGAATTTTAAAAATTGGTAAACTATTTGTAATTTTGATGACTCATTTGTATATTTAAATGGCCAACATTGGAATTTTAAAGGGGAGATTTTAAACTTTCAACCCAAGGTTTTAGTGTTTTGGATTATTTTATTTGTTCAAAAAACTTTAAAGATTAGCATATGGAAGTTAGAGATTTAATGGAATACCTCATTGTCCCATGATTTAGATATAAATATACCCGATATAACAAACACGTTTGCAGAAGTCTTCAAAAAAGGGAAAAAAAGGAGAGTGAACTAAGATTTACCACAACAAAAGTTTTGTATGGGGAAAAAAAAACAAAGAACTTTAAAAGACACTTTACTACCATCAATACAATCACAATAGACAAAAAAAACTCAAAAAAATACAGTATTAAAACAAAGTAAAAAAAGCCTGATTCAACAAACGTAGCAATGAATGTTCCCGCAACGTTTATATCTTTTAAAGTAGCACAATTAAGCTTTAAAACCAGAAAGAAAAACCTGTAAGAAGATTTAAAACAAAAAAAAATGGTTGATCAGAATGTAACGTAGGAGAAAAAAATAAGTCTTTCTAAAAGCTAAATAGAAATCTGTTAAAACCCGAACTTCAACAAAATATTTATGAAAGAAAAAAAGTATAAAAGAAAAGAAAACTTCAAAAATTCAGGTATCACCTCATGATTTAAAAAATTAAGAAAAACAAAAATGGGGATTAAAAAATCATAATCAATTAGTCAGTAAATGGCTAAAACTTAAAAACTTTTGGAAAAAAGCCAAAAAAAATCCCGACCCCAAAAAGCAAGTACAAAAAGGTCAAGATTTAAAAGTATTAATAACCTTCCTAGTAAACAAAAATTCAATGGTGGAAATTACAAAATCAAAAAGACTAAAAAAAAACAAATCATGGAAAAAGATCGAAAATTTCAAACAAAATGATCAAAACCGTTTCGCTAAGTTATAGAGCAATGCGGGGTATGATCAATTTTGATTAGAAAAAGGGCAATACCCTGTACTGGGGAAATGGGGTGAATGTTTAATCTTAAAAACGGATGCATAAACAACCCCGAAACCCAAGAGGAAAACGTTGACAAAATATGGGGAAAATTTTTTTGTCAAATACGGGGAAAATAGAATTTTGAATAAATTAGAAAAAAAAAAAGTTGTCAGGCAATGTTTTGAAAGCTGCAGCAAAGGCCATATTTCCTACTTAAAAATTTTAAAAGAAGGTACTTTAAAAATAAAAACTAAAAGACTTTATTGTGCTTTGTAGATTTTCAGAAAGCTTTTGTAATGTGTGGCACGAGGGTTTTTATAAAGTTAAATGAAATAGGAATAACGGCAAAAATTTTTAAGAAATTAAAAACAGATTCCAAAGCAAAAATTTTCAAAAAAAGAGGCAAACACACAGTGAAAATAGTCAAAAAGGGGGACATAGGGAAATACATTAAATTCTCATTATTTAATGCATATGTTTAATAAAAGTTAAACATATTGAGGGAAGTTCGCCATTATAATGCAAAGACAGAATTCCCGTTTACTTATGCTGAGACCGCATTTTATCAACAACCAAAAAAGGTCTTCAAAAAAACTAAAAAAAACTGCAAGAATTGTTCTATTGGGTTAAAAAAAAAAACAAAACAAAGGAATAGTTTTTCGAGTTTCCCCAAAATTCCATTCTTTAAAAGTGGAGAAATGTAATTTTAACGTAGAAACCATAAAAATTAGGTATCGTTTTTCACCCGAAGGGAAATTTTAAGCACCAAATTTTGAAAACAAAGCAAAAAAGCAATTACGCTTTAAAGAGCTTCTGGACAAAAATTTAAAGACTCTAAAAAAAGGGTTTTTTCACTCCTGATAACCCGTTTTAAACCAGGAGCAGAAGTTTTGGTTTTTTTTTTGTTTTATTTTGGGGGGACAGAATTTCATTTAAAAATGTTCAAGGGGATGCTTTTCCAACCCCTTTTTTTAGAAATTTTTATGTAAAATTTTGTAAAAAATATGGCGTCATAAAAACATAACTACCCCCTTTGGGGAATTGGGGGAAATTTCATGCCCTAAAGTATTTGCCGATAATTCCTTTTGGGGTTCATTTGACCGAATCAAAAAACCCGACTTTTAAGACTAGTTCGTATAGTATGACGAATAATATGATAAATGGATAAACAGTGAAAAGTATTTTGTACACTTGGGTTCAAACATGTTGAAGAACCAAATATTTTTAATGGTTATTGTTTTATTATGCGTTAGAAGAAAATTGAGGCTGTATAAAAAATTTTGGGTTACCAGAAGAAAGAGTTGCTAAACTAAAAATTTTTGATTTTTACAAAAAAACAGAATGGGAACCCTATTTAATAAACATGAAAAAAAAAACCAAAGAAGGTATTGTAAAAATTTTCAAAGCTTACAAATTTTTGTGAGAAAGGGAGGGCACCAAAATATATCCAGAGAGGACAGAAATGTAGATACTGTAAAAAATGGATGAATTTCATTTCTCGATGAATGTTTTTATATGTGAACTCAGAAAAATTTGTTATTTTAAAAAACAAAACGAAAGAAAAAGAACGCAAAACTGTGTACTAAATTAAAGTGACATAACACGTGTATTTTTAAAAGCAGATTCACGTATGTGATGGTGTTTTGAAAAAGAGAAAAAGAGAAGTAGAATAAAATTTTTTTAGTGTACATCACTTTAGCCCAAATGTAAAATTATAATTGATTTTTGTTTTTTCAAATAAGTCTAAAGATTAAATGGCAAAAAAATTTCGATTCTGATCACACCCACACACACACAACCCCCACACACCACACCAAAACCACAACACACACAGAGCACCACACACACAACGGTGTGCACCACACCCCAACAACAACACACACACACCACAAAACACAACACAAGTCAAAGATATAGTCTTATAAAATGGGTATGGGGCGGGTGCCTAGTGGTTAGAAAATTGCGCTCGAATTATCCCCGGGGTTTGATTCCCGTTCAGGGGATATTTTCCCCGGGGTTACATCTGCCCCCCCACTCTCCCCCCAAAAATCCTTGGTGAGATATAAAACCCAGGCCCCTGTGCGAACGCACCAGGGGCATCTCGGCACATGTTAAAATTTTTTCCGCTTTTGTAAGAGTAGGCCCTTGGGGTTGTGGTGGGAAACAGATGAAAATTTACAAAAAGCAACAGATGGGGACTGGGGTTAAAAAAGGGATGGCTTATTCCCTTATCCTCTTAAAAGAAGAAAAAAAAAAACAAGGTAACTCCCTTTTGGGGGGTTTGGGCAAGGTAGAAAAAGGGAGGTAACTCTGTGCGGCAGGAAGGCAGCGGAGCGAACTGGGGCGGAAAGGGGGTACGACTACCACAGTTCACGACAAATTCGTGCGCACCCGACGCCCCTCGCCCCTGGGGGACAGGTGGGCACCGGGGTAGGTCGGGGGTGGGGGGACGGGAGGTGTGGGGACAGGGAGGAGGTGTGAGGACAGGGAGGAGGTGTGGGAAAACCCCAGGTGTGAGGAACGGGTGGGGAAGGGAGGGGTTGGGACAGGGGGGAGGTGTGAGGAAGGGGGGTGTGGGACAGGGAGGGGTGAGGCAGGGAGGGGGTGAGGACGGGGGTGTGAGGAAAGGGGGGAGGGTTTTTGGGGGACGGGAGGAGGGTAGGGCAGGGAGGGGGTGTGAGGGGGGAGGAGGGGGTGAGGACGGGGGAGGTGTGAGGAAGGGGAGGTGTGGGCAGGGAGAGGTGTGGGAAGGGGAGGGTGAGGGCAGGGAGGAGGGTGAGGCAGGGGGCAGCTCAACAAAGGGCCCAGGGGAGAAAGAAGATCGTTTGGGGAGGAGGACGGGGGCGTCAGTGTGAGAATAGGACGGTGGTCGTCAGTGTGAGAGTGGGGCCGTGAGTCTTTCAGACAGGTGAAAAGAAACACCGCATGCTGTGCGCGCTTTGGGAAGTGGGAGTGGGGGAAATGTACCCGTTGGGGGACGGGGGGGGACATGGCCCTGCGTGGTGGACAGGTGGACAGGTGGGGACATGGCCCTGTGTGGTGGACAGGTGGGGAGTGGGGAAATGTACCTGTGTGGTGGACAGGTGGGGAGTGGGGAAATGGCCTGTGTGGTGGACAGGTGGGGACATGGCCCTGTGTGGTGGACAGGTGGGCTGTGGCTGCACCACCTGCTGTCTTTGTTGGGGGCTTGCTGCATGTTTTAAACACAAACGACTGGAAGTGACCGAATGCTGGAGTGCATTGGACATGTGCTGGCCTGTGTGTGCCTTGCTGTGGCTTCAGTCACTCCGCGTCCTGTCTTGAGGAGGCGTGAGTTGTGATCTGAAGACATCTGCTGCCCTGTGTGTGTGTGTGTGTGTGTGTGTGTGTGTGTGTGTTGTGTGTGTGTAGTGCTGTGTGATCTTGTGTATTTGTGTGACACTCTTTGTTTTTTTAAGTTTGTCGTTTCGGAGAGTCACTTATGGGTGTACTGTGTGTGTAGTGGTGAGTCTATGTATGGTCTTAGAATGCTGTCGGACCTCACTTCAGGGCCTGTATTGACGCATCTCTTGCACTACTGTTATTTTTTTAAAAAACAATTTATGTTACTTGTATGATGCAAGGAGAATGGAATAAGCGCTGATGGGCTTTTTTACATCCAGTCCCCGTGTGTATACGGTTTTATAAATTGTCATCTGTCCCCACCGGCACACAATGGCCTACTCTTACGAAAAGCGGAACAGGATTTTAATGTGTGCGCAAGATGTTCTGCGTGCGTTCGCACACAGGGCCTCAGTTTATAGTCTCATCTGAAGGACTTTTGGGGAGAATGGAGTCTGCACTGATGTTAACTCCATGGGAAAATATCCCCTTGAACGGGAATCGAACCCGGAATGTCAGATTGTGAGGGCAGTGTTCTAACCACTAGGCTATCCCGTCCCCCATACCATAGAATGTGATGCCATTGTATATACCATCAAAATAATGGGGTGTGTCTGGTAGAAAATTCCACTGTAACCATTTTTCTTCCACTGCTGTGAAATGGGGTTGATGTTTTCTCTGGAAAGACAGTAGTTGAGTGGTTAACTCATTGGAGTCGCAGTGAAATGGATCCCGCCATTTTGTGGTGACACGTGATTTTGGCTATAGTAAAAAAATTCAGCAGACTTGCCCAACATAATAATGACATACACATTATACGTCATTGAAAAGTTTATAATGTCACCTTAATTGAGATTTTTCCCAGTTTCAATGGCTGAAACTGATGCTCCTGTTTACAAATTTTAAATATCGTCCGAATGCTGAATAATACAGTTTTGAAAATTAGTCTGCACACTACAGGCAACTATGGTCACTTCTCTTACGAAAACAATGGATTTTACAGGCCAAATGTTATCGTCCTTGAAAGGCCTTTAATCCATCTGAAGACTTTTGTAAACCAGATTTTCATGAATTCTTAAGGAATCGAACACGAATGTCCTGTAGATGTCAACCATAGCATTCGTCATACTAGAATGGATGCATTGATATACACAAAATATGGGTGTTCAGATAGCAAACATCATGTCCATTTTACTGTGAAATGGGTAGTCTTATCTTGGAAGACAGTAGTTGAGTGTAAAAGTAGTGAATGATCCCGATCTTGTGTGACACAGGATTTGTATGAAAAAATTCCGACTTGAATCTAAAATGACATCAAGTTATACGTCATTGAAAGATTCATAATGTCTCGACTTTGAGATGTTTCAGTTGTTAAAGATGACTGAGTGATTTTAAGAGAGGTTTCTGAAATCTGCTGAAAATAGAGTTTGAAAATAGGGCTTGCAATCTGCGGACATATGAGTGAGTGATAGGATGGCTCGTCTTGATCTCGTGACCAAATAAGTTGCTGAAGTTGGCGTCCGATCTGAGCGACTTTTGTCCATTGTAAGAATGTCACTGGCTGATCCAAGTCTGTGACTTGAGAGTGCTGTAGCCACGTCAACTAGGCAAGTATGGTAAGGAAAGATGTATGTTCCAAACTTCTTCCCTGATTTACAGACACTGGTACTTAGGCAGTTCAATTGTGCCATCTAAGCTGTAGCAGCAGCAGTGGGGAGGTAGTGTGGAAGGATGGTGTCGATTGCTGTGGCATGTGTGATAGCGATGGCTGTGTCTGTGCTCAGGTGATGGAGATGCGGTCTGATCTGTGCTGGTGGTGGTGCGTGTGTGTGGTGCTGTGAGTGTGGTTTGTTTGTGGTCGTTGTGTGTGGTGCTGTGTTGTGGTGTGTGAGCAGCGGTGGGTGGTATGCTGGGTGGTTTGTGTTGTGGTCAGCTGTTGGTTTGTGTGGTGCTGTGTGAGTGTGTGTGTGGTTGTGTTGTGTGGTGTGGTGCAGCTGTGTTGTGTGTGGTTGTGGTGTGTGCTGTGTTGTGTGTGTGGTGCTGTGTTGTGTAGTGTGTGTGGTGTGGTGTTTGTGTGGTGTGGTGCAGCTGTGTTTGTGTGTGGTGTGGTGCTGTGTGGTGCTGGTGTGTGCAGTGTGTGTGTTGGTGTGCTGTGTTGTGTGGTGTTGTGTGTGTGTGTGTGGCAGCTGTGCTGTGTGGTGGTGTGGTGTGGTGTGGCAGCTGTGTTGTGTGTGTGGTGTGGTGCAGCTGTGCTGTGCTGTGTGTGGTGGTGGTGCAGCTGTGCTGTGCTGTGTGGTGTTTGTGTGGTGTGGTGTGGTGCAGCTGTCTGTGCTGTGTGGTGCAGCTGTGTGCTGGTGTGGTGCAGCTGTGCTGTGTTGTGTGGTGCAGCTGTGCTGTGCTGTGTGGTGCAGCTGTGCTGTTGCTTGTGGTTCAGCTGGCTGTGTGTGTGTCAGCTGTGCTGTGCTGTGGTGCAGCTGTGCTGTGTTGTGTGGGTGTGTGGTGCAGCTGTGCTGTGCTGTGTGGTGTGGTGCAGCTGTGCTGTGTGGTGCAGCTGTGCTGTGTGGTGCAGCTGTGCTGTGTGGTGCAGCTGTGCTGTGTGGTGCAGCTGTGCTGTGCTGTGTGGTGCAGCTGTGCTGTGCTGTGTGGTGCAGCTGTGCTGTGTGGTGCAGCTGTGCTGTGCTGTGTGGTGCAGCTGTGCTGTGTGGTGTGGTGCAGCTGTGCTGTGTTGTGTGGTGCAGCTGTGCTGTGCTGTGTGGTGCAGCTGTGCTGTGCTGTGTGGTGCAGCTGTGCTGTGCTGTGTGGTGCAGCTGTGCTGTGCTGTGTGGTGCAGCTGTGCTGTGCTGTGTGGTGCAGCTGTGCTGTGTTGTGTGGTGCAGCTGTGCTGTGCTGTGTGGTGCAGCTGTGCTGTGTTGTGTGGTGCAGCTGTGGTGTGGTGCAGCTGTGCTGTGCTGTGTGGTGCAGCTGTGCTGTGTGGTGCAGCTGTGCTGTGTGGTGCAGCTGTGCTGTGTGGTGTGTGGTGCAGCTGTGGTGTGGTGCAGCTGTGTTGTGTGGTGTGGTGCAGCTGTGTTGTGCTGTGAAGCGGCTGTGGATTAGGAGAGGTCATAGCAGTGGTGAGGGTGGGGGATTTCTTCAGTCCCAGGGTCATCTGCACATGGAATGTTGTTTCTGTTCCTGCCTAGAGCCTCCAGGTTGACCAGTGGGAGGCTTTGTGTGTGTGGCCGTTTGCCAGCTGTTTAGGTAGCCGCCTTGAGGGCTGTACAAGGAGGAACGTGCAGGCAGTGACGTCGGCAACTGTGGCAAAACTGAATCTGTCATTGTAATAATATTTGCAAGTGTATTAAAGGTTATGCAATTTTGTTATCTATATTGGATATGTGTGTTTCTTTACAAGACAGCTGAACACTTTTCTCTCATTAAACAGAAAAGTGTTCGTGTTTATAAAAGCCTATCACAGGAACACTTTTCTCTCATTAAACAGAAAAGTGTTCGTGTTTATAAAAGCCTATCACAGGACTGTGACCTACCAATGCTCTATGGACACTTTTTGTTAAAACCAAGAAAGAGATGAAAGGCCTGAAAGACGACGGGCAGAATGGAGACGTAGTTTATGAAGGGAGAGGAGGAGGAGGAGGAGGAGGACAGGTGAAGGGCTTCAGAGAAGAGAAAGCTTTGTGGTCCTGCTCCTCCTCACAGTGTAGCGGGGCACATTTACATCATGACTCCTGACACTGGGGATGGGGGGGGGGGGGTAGAGGGGGCAGGCCACTTTCAGATCCCGACTCCTGGGTGCTCTTCTTCTTCTTCTTCTTCTTCTTCTCCTTCTTCTTCTTCTTCTTCTTCTTTCTCCTTCTCCTTCTTCTCCTTCTCCTTCTTCTTCTTCTCCTCCTTCTTCTTCTTCTTCTTCTTCTTCTTCTCCTGCCTTTGCCTGTTTTCCTGTGTAGACCCAGGTTCAAACCTGTGACCTCGGGATTGAGAACAATAAGGCCATTTCATTTCACACCACTTTTAAGTCACGGCAGATTTCTCTGCATGAAATTCAGGCTGCTTTCTCCAGGGAGAGCGCGTCACCACAAGAGCAGCGCCACCCATTTTTCTCTTTTCCACTCTGCAGATGTGTTTGTTTCGTATCAGAGTGGCATTTTTTCCTACAGAATTTTGCCAAGGACAACTCTCTTGTTGCTGTGGGTTCTTTTACATACACTAAATAATTATGTGTAACACACAGGACCTTGGTTTATCATCTCATCTGAAAGACTAGCACCCAGACCACCACTCATGGTCTAATGGACATGGGAAAAGTTTTGGGCCCAAATGGGGATCAAACCACCACAGACGACATGCACATGGCTGAAATCAGGAGAATTTAGTTAGCAACCCTGGCTGTGTCATGCAGAGGACACAGGCTGACAATGTGTACATGTCATACAGAGGACACAGGCTGACAGTGTGTACATGTCATACAGAGGACACAGGCTGTCAGTGTGTACATGTCATACAGAGGACACAGGCTGACAGTGTGTACATGTCATACAGAGGACACAGGCTGACAGTGTGTACATGTCATACAGAGGACACAGGCTGTCAGTGTGTACATGTCATACAGAGGACACAGGCTGTCAGTGTGTACATGTCATACAGAGGACACAGGCTGACAGTGTGTACATGTCATACAGAGGACACAGGCTGTCAGTGTGTCATACAGATGACACAGGCTGGCAGTGTGTACATGTCATACAGAGGACACAGGCTGGCAGTGTGTACATGTCATACAGACGACACAGGCTGGCAGTCCCACAGGGAACAGCTACTAGCTACATTTACACCATACTTAGACAAGCGTTGGTCTACAGGTGTGCAGGTTTTCACCCACTCTGCACTCTTTTCTCCTTAAAAAAAATCAGGAGAAATTTGCAGCATGCATAATTATGTATGTGCAAAGGATCATACATAGTCTCGTGATTGTTGTCATGTGGGTAGATAACAGTGATAATGATAATCCATCTTGTTATGAGTTACTTTTACTATTGATTTGGAAGTAAAGTCATGTCTTTTTAAAGTTTGCCAACTATTTGAGGTGTCACATGTGTTGTTTGAATTTGAAGGAGGTTGGTGGGGTGACTGTGACGTGATCCGGACATAGCCGCCCTGCCCTGCCCCTGCCCTGCCCTGCCCTGCCCTGCCCTGGTGGTGTGCGTACCTGCAGAGTTGACTATGCACTTTGTTGTCTGCAGGCTGCACCACTGGCCTCGCTCCGCAGCTTTAATCATCTGTGTGTGTGTGTGTGTGTGTGATATAGGACATGTAGTATTTGCTGTTGAGCTATGACCTAGTCTTACAGTGCAGATTTTACACGGATTATATTCGTCTCCTCTTGCCATTCACAAGGGATTTTAACATAATTATTCTCTTTTACATCCACTCATGAGTAGCATTCATATCAAGATCATCATGTCAGTGTTAACTCAGTGTTGCTGTTTAATGGTTTTTTAAAAAGGCATTCTTAAAGGAAGAGATGTACATGTCTACATTAATTTTAGGTTGTACAGATCTGTCAGTGTACAGCTGAAACAGGAGAGATGTTATGTCTACATTGATGTTGTATCTCGGTGTACAGCTGAAATGGGTGAGAGATGTGTGTCTACATTGATGTTGTATCTGTCAGTGTACAGTGAATTGGAATGTTATGATCGTAAATTGTGTTTGTATCTCAGTTGTACAGCTGAATAATGGGTTGCTAAGAGTTGATGTGTGCTACATGATGGTTGAATCGCAGTGAGTGACAGTGAAATGGGTGAGATGTTATGTCTACATTGATGTTGTACTCAGGTACAGCTGAAATGGAAGTGATGTTTGTCTACATTGATGTTGTATCTGTCAGTGTACAGCTGAAATGGTTGTAGCATGTTGTTCTACATTGATGTTGTATCTGTCCGTGTAACCTGAAATGTGGTAGAGATGTGTGTCTACATTGATGTTGTATCGTCAGTGGTACAGCTGAATGGGAAGAGTGTGTCTACATTGATGTTGTACTCTGTCTTGTAGTAACAGTGAAATGGTTGAGAGTGTGTGTGACATTGATGTTTACTCAGTGTACAGCTGAAACAGGAGGGCTTGGAGAGGCAGTTGGAGAGCAGTGAGGAGGCAGTTGGGGTATACTGACCAGAACTGATCGTGACAACAGGAAGCCAAGAGGGAACTGGCTGTTGTCCCTGGACGTTATGACCATCTTCCAGCGCTCTGCTGCCTGATCGGTTTGTCATGCCTGTTTTTCAAACAGTTGGACTGACGCTGTTCCTTAGTTCCCTCTTTTAGTAGGAAAACTCCTACAGTGCCTTACTATTGCTTGTGTCCTACAGTATTAGAGCAAACTGAAGAAAAGGGCAGGCTATAAGAAACTGAGCCCTCCCAGTTTTTCAAAGTCCAAACCCTTGGTGTATGGCTTCAGTCAGTCAGTCTGTGGACAGATCAAAACTGTGCGTTTGATCAGTGATGTGGGAAAGAGGGGCGGAACTGTCCGGTCACCAGCTGGACGGAGCGCTTGTCTTGCCAGCAGTGAGGTCTCCGTCATCAGTCCACACAGGCAGTGCCAGTCACCTGACCGCTTGTCTCTCTTGAGTGTAGTTTCCATTGTGAAATCAGTATTTTGTCTGTATCACTTTCATGAAGATATTTTAGTCATCCTTGTTTGCTCTTCGTTTTGGGGGTGGTTATATATATATATGTGTGTGTGTGTGTATATATTATATATATATATATATATATATATATATATATATATATATAAAGGTAAAGATGTTCCTCTAATGTACTTGGTCATTGGGGAGTGAGGTGTCAGAGACCTCAGCTTCTCTAGGGACCAGCATTTCTAGGGCAGTGCCCATCTCCTTTCCCTCACTGCCTTGCCCTCTCTGACCCTAAAGAAAGCAGGTATCCATTTACAGCTGGGGGACTGTACTGAAACCAAGGCACACAAATGGTCACTCATCCAAGAGATAACAGCACTCAACGCTGCTTAACATTAACTTATTTTTACTCACTTTTAAATCAATAACCTATTTTAATCTCTTTGAGTATGTTAATAAAACTCCAAATTAAAGAAAACAAATTGAATTATGAATGTGTGGCTTTGTAAAGCAGAGTTTGTAAGTGTGTGTGTGTGTGTGTGTGTTCCAAGAGTGAATGAATATCTAGATGCTGACTGCCATGTCAGTACAGTCCAATACAGTACAATACAGAACAATACAGTGCAGTTAATCCGTGGTTGACGTGTAAGTACACAGTGGATGATTTTCCTTCCATTTTAAACAAATTCTGTATTGGCAATTTTTCAAAAAGGAATATTCTTCTTTGTTGAGCGCTCGAGACAGCAGCTCCTGTTATCTGTCATATGAGCGAAAATGGCCTACTCTTACAAAAGTGGAATGGGATTTAACATGTGCGAAAGATGTTCTTCCTGTGTTCACACATGGGACCTCGGTTTATAGTCTCTGTGGGTCATATAGTATCTTCTTTAGAGTGCAAGTCGGAAAAAAATGGTGGTGGTTTTCACAGATTTTTTAAAGTATGAAAAAATGCACTGTGTACTTGTTTTTTTGGGGTTGAGGCCATAGATTAACACCAGGTAGTGGTGAGAAAGTGGGAAATGATCATCAAATGAGGATTGCTTGAGTTCCTACAGTGTTGACCCCGCGCATGCATATCGTGGTGAAGCAGCTAGCAGAGGACAAAGGACTGAGGGGGTACAATGTTAGCTGAAAAATTTTTTTTTAAGTTCAAACTTACCAAATTTGTTCAAATTGCCCCGAGTTTTAAGTCAGTGGCTAGTCTTTCACAAAAAGGGATTTTTATTTCTGTGGATTCCTTAGTACATGCAGTTCCAATGCAAGAGTTATATATGTTGTTGTTGTTGTTGTTGTTGTCTGCCTTCCCCAGCTTGACACCCTGGGAATCACCCAGAACACGCCACACTCTGACTCACTATTCATCCCACCTGGGAATCACTGTGAGATAAGAAGTACACTGGATGAGAAGTTTGCGTGTATGACTGAAAATAGAAGGAATACTGCTCAAAATTAACCCTGAAGTGTAACCATCAGCTTGCACAGTGCTAGTTGGAAAATATTTGGTGATTTTCACATATTTTTTTAAAAGTATGAAAAAATGCACTGTGTTCTTGTTTTGGGATTGACTACATTTATAAGCAACACCAGGTAGTCATGAGGAATTTGGAAATGATCATCAGATGAGAATTGCCTGTATTCCTACAGTGTTGACCCCAGCATGCATACTGCCATTAGAAAGTTAGCAGCCCACAAAGGACAGTGTTTGTTGACCAAAAAAAATTCAAACCTACAAAATTGGTGCAAAATGACACCTATTCAGTCAGAAGCTAGTCATTTACAAAAAGTTATTCATATTTCTGTGGATGCCTTAGTAGGTGAGGTATGAAGATAGGAGTCACATAAGAAAACAAGGAAAAGTGACAAAATGTAAAGCAGGAGTGTAACCTGTAGGGTTTGTTGTTCACAGCTGATTTGCATATGAATTTGTTGTGTTTGTTGTTATTGTGCATGTCACAGTCTTGCAGTATGGCTTTGGTAATCAGACTTTCATTGCTGATGAAGCAATACAACTTATAATGAATTGTGATAGTGCCCATGAAGAGAATGTTTCTGACAGTGACAGTGCAAACTTTGAGCCTCGCATACTAACTCTGCCAGTAAGGAGAGCGGTTGACAAGTGCAGGTGGGGGGAAGGGGGGGGGGGGGGGGTGTTGGATGGGTTGCCACTTAAAATTCGGGCAATTACATCATTTCACACCATGATTAAAACTTTCCTTGTTTGCTGCCACATCATCATCAGCCAGCTCCTGCCCTACTGTTTCCACCACGCTCATTTCAATCTTTCCATCACAACCAAACCCAGGTTGCATCCTCAGGGTCAAAAGTACACAGGGAGCCCATCAATATCAGGCCGCCGTAGGGCCACCAGCCAGAGGGGCCCTGCACTGCTGATGGGTCACTTTGGTGGTGTTCAGTGGTGCCCGTTCTGAGCTAACACACGCAGGACACCACCTACTAAGCCCCCCAACTAACGACAGTATTAGCTCAGTCGCGGAGCCAGACTGAGTGAGTTGCTCACCCGAGGTGGCAACCACCACAACGTCCCTCCAACGACCGTCCCTAGTGAACCTCCAGCCCCAAAGGCTTTGACACAAACTCATCACAGGGGTGTATCCATCTGGAAACCAAATCTGGGGTCACCATGAGACCAGAGCAACTGGGGCCACCAAATCAGAGGCAATTTTTAAAATTATTATTATTTTATTGCATGATGATCAATGACAATGAGGATGACATAATGATGCTGCTGTGGAAGTGCATATGCAGTGTTGGTCAGGTAATTTGAGCAACACTCTCAAGCTCGCATCAGTAAAGTGGATGAAGCTCGACTGTGTGGTCCCAGTAAGCCCGCAGCACACTCACTCTGGGTAGGAGCCAGCCAGAGTCTGAGAAATTACTTTGGCTCTTATGGGATTTGAACCCGTGACCTTCCATCCTGTAATCCAGGGTGCTAACCACTGCACCATGGCGGCTGGTAAAACATTTATTGTTATGCAGTACACACTTGAAAGCATGCATACGATAGGCAACCATTCCTCAGCACAACGCCCGAGTTTCAAAAGCGATGGGCTTTAAACAGAGATATGATGATTTTGTTCTGGTGACCCAGTGTACACTGCACTCAGCTGCTGTAGGGCTGGTCCACAGAGACTGCAGTGCAGCTGCACTCATAGGTACAAAGTGTTAAAAGGAAGCTTGTTGTATGGTTATTTTCAAATTCTGGAAAAGGCCAGAGTTTCAAGGACTCTATGGATCCTAATCGTCCAAATCTTCCCAGCAGTCGCCCTGTCATTAGTACAGCAGTTAGTTTCATCCCAAGTCTGTGGATGGAGTAGCTCATAATCAGGGAGTCAGTGAAATGCTTTGTGGTGGTTGTGACGTAATCATGTGTGGTGGTTGTGATGTAACCGGGGAGTAATGTGAGGTGGTTGTGATGTAATCATGTGTGGTGGTTGTGATGCAATCACAGCCACGTGTGGTGGCTGTGCCATTATCATGGAGTCATGTGTGGTGGTTGTGATGTAATCATGTGTGGTGGTTGTGATGTAATCAATCATGTGTTTGTTTGTGATGTAATCAGCAGTCAGTGGGGTGGTTGTGAGTATCAGTCTGTGTTGTGTTTTGTGTAATCAGTCATTGGTGGTTGTGATGTAATCAGTATTACTGTGTGTAAAAAACCCACCAGTGTGTGGTTGTTAGTGACAGTAATCGTCAGAACTTCCCACTGGCTGTCATGTCCACTTTCCATTGTTGTCATGAGGGCTCAGTGACTCCATGCAAAGTTGTCTGGTGGTGTTGCATGTTGTTAGACCTGGATTGAGTTGTGTTATATTGGACTGTTGTAAATCACTGGTTTTGTGTTGTCATTGACTGTGTAAGCACTGTGTGTGTTTGTGAAATTGCACTGTGTAAAAGCACTGTGTTGAGTTGTGTTGCACTGTGTACTAGTACTGTGTTGAGTTATATTGCACTGTGTAAAAGCACTGTGTTGTGTTGCACTGTGTAGTGTTACATTGTGTAAAAGCACTGTTGTGTTGCACTGTGTAAAAGCACTGTGTTGTGTTGCACTGTGTTGAGTTATATTGCACTGTGTAGTGTTACATTGTGTTGTGTTGCACTGTGTAGTGTTACATTGTGTAAAAGCACTGTTGTGTTGCACTGTGTAAAAGCACTGTGTTGTGTTGCACTGTGTAGTGTTACATTGTGTAAAAGCACTGTTGTGTTGCACTGTGTAAAAGCACTGTGTTGTGTTGTACTGTGTAAAAGCACTGTGTTGTGTTACATAGTGTAAAAGCACTGTGTTGTATTGCACTGTGTAAAAGCACTGTGTTGTGTTGTATTGCACTGTGTAAAAGAAAGTTTGTGTTGCGCTGTGTAAAGGCACTGTGTTGTGTTGCACTGTGTTGTGTTGCACTGTGTGAAAGCACTGCGTTGTGTTACATTGTGTAAAAGCACTGTGTTGTGTTGTGCTGTGTAAAAGCACTGTGTTGTGTTGTGTTGCACTGTGTTAAAGCACTGTGTTGTGTTGTACTGTGTAAAAGCACTGTGTTGTGTTGCACTGTGTAAAAGCACTGTGTTGTACTGTGTAAAGCACTGTGTTGTGTTGTGTTGCACTGTGTTGTGTTGCACTGTGTAAAAGCACTGTGTTGTGTTGTGTTGCACTGTGTTGTGTTGTATTGCACTGTGTAAAAGCACTGTGTCGTGTTGTATTGCACTGTGTAAAAGCACTGTGTCGTGTTGTGTTGCACTGTGTTGTGTTGTATTGCACTGTGTAAAAGCACTGTGTTGTGTTGTGTTGCACTGTGTTGTGTTGTATTGCACTGTGTAAAAGCACTGTGTTGTGTTGTATTGCACTGTGTAAAAGCACTGTGTTGTGTTGTGTTGCACTGTGTTGTGTTGTATTGCACTGTGTAAAAGCACTGTGTTGTGTTGTGTTGCACTGTGTTGTGTTGTATTGCACTGTGTAAAAGCACTGTGTTGTGTTGCACTGTGTAAAAGCAGTGTTGTGTTGCACTGTGTAAAAGCAGTGTTGTGTTGCACTGTGTAAAAGCACTGTGTTGTGTTGTATTGCACTGTGTAAAAGCACTGTGTTGTGTTACATTGTGTAAAAGCACTGTGTTGTGTTGCACTGTGTAAAAGCAGTGTTGTGTTGTATTGCACTGTGTAAAAGAACTGTGTTGTGTTGTATTGCACTGTGTAAAAGTACTGTGTTGTGTTGCACTGTGTAAAAGAACTGTTGTTATATTGCACTGTGTAAAAGAACTGTGTTGTGTTGTACTGTGTAAAAGCACTGTGTTGTGTTGTATTGCACTGTGTAAAAGCACTGTTGTGTTACATTGTGTAAAAGCACTGTGTTGCACTGTGTAAAAGCACTGTTGTGTTACATTGTGTAAAAGCACTGTGTAAAAGCACTGTGTTGTGTTGTATTGCACTGTGTAAAAGCACTGTGTTGTGTTGTATTACATTGTGTAAAAGCACTGTGTTGTGTTGTATTGCACTGTGTAAAAGCGCTGTGTTGTGTTGTATTGCACTGTGTAAAAGCGCTGTGTTGTGTTACATTGTGTAAAAGCACTGTGTTGTGTTGCACTGTGTAGTGTTGTATTGCACTGTGTAGTGTTGTATTGCACTGTGTAAAAGCACTGTGTTGTGTTACATTGTGTAAAAGCACTGTGTTGTGTTGTATTGCACTGTGTAAAAGCGCTGTGTTGTTTACATTGTGTAAAAGCACTGTGTTGTATTGCACTGTGTAGTGTTGTATTGCACTGTGTAAAAGCACTGTGTTGTGTTACATTGTGTAAAAGCACTGTGTTGTATTGCACTGTGGTAGTGTTGTGTACCAGATTGTACAGTACTGCACTGTATGCCACTTAGTAAATTGCTTTCCATGACATGTCAAGTGCTTTCCCTGGGGAGAGTGGATGGCCACCAGTGCAGTGTAATTTTTTTGCTTGGTTAAAAAAAAAATCCAGTTGGGAGTGCTTCTTTCCGGAATTCCCAGATTGGCCTTCTCTTAGAAGAATTTTGCCAAGGGAAACTCTTTTGTATCTGGAATTTTTTCCTTTGATGTGCACTACATGTGTAACACACACAACCTCTGGTGCATAGGACTGGCAGCATGGAATGTACAGTGGTGGAGAAATCAGCACATTATCGACATGTATCTGGGACGGGATATACAGCCTGGTGGTTAGCGTGATGTGCTCATGATCCGCTGACCCGGGTTTGATTCATGTTCAAGAGGATTTTTCCTCTGGAGTTAACATCAGTGCCGACTCCACTCCCCCTAACAGTCCTTTGGATGAGACTATAAACCGAGGTCCTGTGTGTGAAAGCACGCAGAACATCTTGCGCACACGTTAAAAAACCTGTTCCACTTTTCAGAAGAGCAGGCCATTGTGCGCCGGTGGGAATGGACGACAAAATTTACAAAACTGCATGCACACAGGGACTGGATGAAAAATGCACATGCCTGCTTATTCCACTATCCTCGAAATGATAATGATACTAGATGTATACAGGGGCAGGGGACTGGCAGCTGCACGGTACAGAGGAGGAGGAGGAGGAGGAGGAGGAAGAGGAGGAGGAGGAGGAAGAGGAGGAGGAGGAGGAGGAGGAGGCAGGCCGGGTTCAGACAGACAGTGAGGAGAGGGGGGGGGGGGGGCTGCCCAGACTGGCATCCGACTCACACAGCACAGAGGGTTTTCAACACTTGCTTTATTTTGATAAAAAAGTTAAATGTTTCTGACTGGCAAGACAGACAAACAGACAGACAGTACAATCATTTGTCGTGAGCTGTATCAAGCCAAAGATGGTAGAGTTACAAAGGACAACAAGGACATTTCATGATCAAGGGCAGACACGATGAAAAAAGACACGATGAAAAAGACACCATCAACACAGACACCAGGGGGACTTTGCTGCACTGACCATAGACACTGCTGCACCACACTGTGCTCACTGCCTTTTCCATCCACAACACACACTCTCAGACATAAGTGAACACACACACACACACTCGCGCATGACACCCCCACCAACATTCTCATCTTATTCCCTCGTGATGCAGTAAGTGTGGCCAGCCCCAGTGTGACAGGTGAACTGAACTGTCCATGCAGCAGCCAGCAGCACAGCACGACAATGTAAATAACAAAAAGTACAGCATCCATTATCAATTCTGGTTTTTTCCATAGACATAATCACAGACAAATGAGACCTTCATGGGGTATCAGTGAATTATGGCCTTTGGTAGGTTGCAATCAGAGGGCAGGGGCACATACATGTAAAACACAGTGGGAATGAGGATGATGGAGAGGGTGAAGGAAAACAACCAAAACCAACCTTTATTACAAAATTCATTCTCAATTTGAGTGGCACAACCTGCCGAAATGTTCCAGTTAACAAAAATCAAATGAAAAACAAATTGCACATTTTAAATAAAGTTTTCTCCTACCCAATAACATTTTCTCTGCGACGAATCAGAACAAAAAAATCATAGATCTACAGTGTAACATTTTGAATAAAGTTTAGTCTATAAAAATTTTCAGAAATAGAAAAATTAAGGGATATTTTCCTTCACAAACAGACCAAAATAAAACCCACAAAGATCAGCTAGTCTTCATGACTTGGCTTTTCACATGATCTAAAAACTCAAATAATCAACAAGTGTGATAAAGACAGTATTCAAAACATACACAGTATCCAAAGTTATACGGCATTTACATTCAAAAGAGCACATGAACACCTAGTTCAGGATGCACAGATACCACAACTTCAAAATCTACACACACACAGAGAAAGAAACACATCTGCAAAATAGTCAAGATCACTGTGGTCATTATTTACAAAAAGGACATGCATCACTGCTGAGAGAGAGATGGCTGATTTCAAAGAATGTCTGAAAGCGACCTTTACAAAGTAATGTATAATCCCCCCAGCTTGCTCATGACTTGTTACTGTCCTTTAAGGGATCGTTATATAAATTCCATACATTATTATTATTATTATTAAGGGATCGTATCCAACATGTTCAGCCCCAGGCACACTTAATCACCACCACTGCCTAGAGAATCAATGTGCACCTGCTTTGATTCTTTCTGTCCAAACTGTAAACACCCTCCCTCCGACTGTATACAACTTCATCTCTACAAAATACCCACTTTCACATCCACTCTGAATTCTATCATCCTTGAGCAGGAAGTGTGTAAAATCAACCAAATTCAACACACACTTCCAAAAAATATCTAAAAAACATTGGTCCTTGCAATGTGAATTTTGTTGTGCGAGGGTGGAAGGAATGGGGAGGGAGGAGGGAGGAAGGAAGGTGTGTGTGTGTGTGTGGTGTGTGTGTGTGTGGTGTGTGTGGTGTGTGTGTGTGTGTGTGTGTGTGTGTGGTGTGTGGTGTGTGTGTGTGTGTGTGGTGTGTGTGTGTGGTGTGTGTGTGTGGTGTGTGTGTGTGTGTGTGTGTGTGTGTGTGTGTGTGTGTGTGTGTGGTGTGTGTGTGTGTGTGTGTGTGTGTGTGTGGGTAACGGTACCAGTTCTCCTGCTTGTGGCTGTTCTCCACAAACTGCGACCTTCCAAAAGGGTATTTAGCTGGTGCATCCATATTTCATTAAACCCTTCTGTGAGCTACCCTGCCAGTGAAGAGCAGCTGTCAGCACTTGAGGAGAGAGCCTCAGCTCACCTCCTTCCTGCCGGCCGCGCAGAAAGCTGAGGGTGAGACGGGCAGCCTGAAGCCCGAGTGTCCAGCACCTCATCCTCACCCCCGCCGGCCAACAGCGGTCACTGACAACAACAACAACAACAACAACACCGCTACCTCCCTACAAGGAAGGAGCTGTATCCCCCTAAAACAGGCCTTTTCATACAAACCCAATCAAACAAAATCCTTTCTGTTCTTTGTTTATCAAAAGACTTTGTGTTGGAAAATAGTATACAAGCTTATTATTTGATTTGCAGCACTTTTTTTTTTAAACCACTGTGGGCATTTCTTTCCTCACAAAAATACACTGAGGTTTTTATGTTCCCTGTATCTGCAATGAAGCTATTTCTACCATAGTAAAAAAAAAAAGTCTTTGAAACCATTCCTACAGTGATACAAAAAGAGTCGAGACTTGTTTAAAAAAAAAAAAGCTGCCCTGATTGGATACGTTTACAATGGAGCACTACAGACTAAGCAGTCAGCAGCAGGTGGCCCACTACAGACAGATACAGCTGATGTTGGGGGGGTTAGAATTTAATGTCCATTCCGTGTGGGCTGATTGACAGAGGAGGTGGAGTCAGGGGCTGGACAGTCAGTCATTGGGTGATGGGAGAGGGAGGGTGATGGTGGTGGTGGGCTCACAGGTCAGGGATAGAGCTGTCCATCAGACGCTTGATCAGACTGTTGCCCATGCTGAAAGTCAACCAGAACATTGCCACATGACAGTCATATCAAACAATATCATCATAACTGCCATATGACAGTCATATCAAACAATATATCATAACTGCCATATGACAGTCATATCAAACAATATCCTCATCATAACTGCCACATGACAGTCATATCAAACAATATCCTCATCATAACTGCCATATGACAGTCATATCAAACAATATCCTCATCATAACTGCCATATGACAGTCATATCAAACAATATCCTTATCATAACTGCCATATAATAATAATAATAATATTTCATATACGCCATATACAGTAAAAAACAACAAATCAACTGCACTTGCATCAATCAATACAACATGCAAACCTCCTAGACATAATGATCAACAATATTCAAAAACATGCCAAGTATGCACGCATCAAACAAACCCACTCAAATGCCACTTAGAAGGTAATAATCTAAACATAGGGATCAATCATTTGGGGTAACGTCCAGTAAAAATAATATTATATGGAATTTATATGAGCTGAATCTTGTAAAAAACAAACAAATCGAAGCACTTGCACTCAATCATTTACAGGCATGCAACTCTCCTTAAACATAATGAACAACAGATTTCAAACCATGCGCGCACACGTATGCACGCATGCACGCACACACACACACACTCGGAACAACACTTAGAAGGTGAAAGATGCTGTTGAAAATTGGGGACAGATATTTGGGGGAAAGTCTCAGGTAGAAATAAGTGTGTTTTGAGGCTGGATTTGAAGGTATCAAGTGAAGGCTTTTTGTCGAAGTGAAAGAGGGAGGTCATTCCAGGTGGATGGACCAGAAACAGAGAAGGAGCGACGGCCAACAGTGGTTTGTTTGAATCTGGGTGTTCGAAAGCACAAAGTATCTGCGGCTGAACGAAGGGAACGGGATGGAGTGTACAGGTGAAGACAGTTACAGAGATAAGAGGGTGCAGATTTGTGGAGACATTTGAAACAGAGGGTATTGATTTTATACTCCAGTCTTTGTGAGACAGGCAGCCAGTGAAGAGATCGCAGAAGAGGAGTGATGTGTTCAGATTTTTTCTTTCTTAGGACCAGTCGAGCTGCAGAGTTTTGTATGCATTGAAGAGAGTGGATAGATGATGCTGGTAGGCCAGCCAAAAGAGAATTACAGTAGTCTAAACGTGAAAGAATGAGAGATGTAACAAGCTTGGAAGTTGCATCAGTGGACAGATACTTGCGAATCCCGCTTATGCGCCATAATTGATAGTAGCAAGACTGGCAGGTCTGGGTGATGAATTTTTTCATAGAGTGTGTTGTCAAGAACTACTCCTAAATACTTCGCAGAGTTGGACAAAGGAACTGACGTATTGCCGAATTCTATTGAAGTTTTTGCGATAGAGGAAAGTTTATGTTGGGTCCCTATGAGCATGGCTTCGGTTTTATCGGCATTAAGTTGTAACTTGTTCCGAGTCATCCAGTTTTGAATGCCTTGAAGGCAGTAGGACATATTTGTCAGGAGGGAAGGCAAGTTTTCAACAGTATCACTGCACTGAAGCTGAGTATCATTGGCATAGAAATGATGATCAATATGGTGGTTGTTTATTATATGTGAGAGTGGAGCAGTGTAGAGAGTAAAGAGAACAGGGCCCAGGACTGATCCCTGCGGGACTCCACATTCCATTATGACAGGATTTGATTGAATTTTGTTTACAATAACTTTCTGGAACCTGTCTGTGAGGTATGAAGTAAACCAGGTGAGGGCTGTGCCGTTAATACCAAACGTATTTTGGAGGCGAGAGAAGAATTGAGTGATCTATGGTATCAAAGGCTGCAGATAAGTCAAGAAGAGTGAGGAGGGAGATTTTTCCTGCATCAGAAGCAAGTAGAAGTGTATCTAAAGTGTGGACTAGGGTGGTTTCGGTGCTGTGGTTGGGGCGATAGGCAGATTGAAAAGTGGGAAGGAGATCATTGGAATGAAGGTGACTGTTGAGCTGTTTGAGAACAACTTTTTCTAGTACTTTAGAGACAAAGGGTAAGTTTGAGACAGGCCTATAATTCTTCAGATGTTGGGATCGAGGTCGTGCTTTTTCAGTAGAGGTGTGACTATTGCTGTTTTTAAGAGCTGATGGAAAATTTCCTGACACAAGAGATGAGTTATACTATTTTAGTGATAATAGGTACAAGAGTTTGTGGAAGGCATTGTGGAGAAAACAGGAGCAGGTATGGGATCAAGGTCGCATGATTTTATAGTCATTTCCTTCAGAATTGTCATGATTTCTTTTTCACTTGTGGGATGGAAGGAAAAGAGAGGAGTGCCAGTGAACTGGGGATCAGGAGGCGCAGGCTGGAATTGAGTCTGATCCAGTCTGGAGCGTATGTTTCGAACTTATGACAGTCATATCAAACAATATCCTCATCATAACTGCCATATGACAGTCATGGCAACAATATCCTCATCATAACTGCCATATGACAGTCATATCAAACAATATCCTCATCATAACTGCCATTGACAGTCATATCAAACAATATCCTCATCATAACTGCCATATCACAGTCATGTCAAACAATATCCTCATCATAACTGCCATATGACAGTCATATCAAACAATATCCTCATCGTACTACATCATCACACAATCTCAATGTTGATTCCAGGCTTTCAGAAAGGAAGGCCCAAGGGCAGGGACCAATGAGATGAAAAAAAGGGGACATTACCCCTCCCCCTCAACAGCCTATACGGTAGGTACATCATGTAACAACACACTTCTGCTCCTTTACTTACTTTTTTTTTTAATGGAACAATTTGAACTCACATCCAGAAGTAATTCACATAGAACTCATTGAAAAGCTTGGTATAGACATAAACTTTGTTAGTTGTGGATAAAACAGCCTTTTATAAAAGAACCACCAAAAACAACATCTTGTAGCTGAAATACATGAACACATGCACTCTGTGTTTGTGAGAAAACTCCTCAGCCTTCCCTCTCTCTCTCTCACACCCCCACCATAAAGAGGGGTTTGGGGGTGGAAACATTATATGAATAAAGAGAGTGTCATTCAAAGTTAGCAATTTTATATTCCTCAGATAGGTTCACAATGAATTGAGGGGGTGCAGAGTAGTCTTTTGTACGAGATGAAGTGTTTTCTTTCTTCTGATCGACTGTCCATCTATCAATTACGAGACAGCCTGGAAAAATTCTCCAACATATATCCATTGACAGTAGAGAGAGAGAGAGGGAGAGGGGGGGGAGAGAGAGAGAGAGAGAGAGAGAGAGAGAGAGAGAGAGAGAGAGTGAGAGAGAGAAGAGAGAGAGAGCAAGAGAGAGAGAGCAGAGAGTGAGAGAGAAGAGAGAGAAGAGAGAGAGAGAGAGCGAGAGGAGGAGGAGAGAGAGAGAAGAGAGCGAGAGAGAGAGAGAGGAGAGAGAGAGAGAGAGAGAGAGAGAGAGAGGAGGGGGGGGGGGGGGGTAAGGCATCTGTACATTATACGGACAAAATGGGAGTGACAGGCAATCCCACCATAAACTCCCCCTCCCCCCACCTCCTCAGCCCTGGCCAGCCTCCCTACAGCGACATCGTGTCCCTCACAGCCGCCGCCACCACCACCACCACCACCCACCACCCAACCCCTCTTCCATCCCCAAATGCCTCACCTCTTTTCCATCCCCAAAATGCTCTTCACTTCTTTCCATCCCCAAAATGCTCTTCACTTCTTTTCCATCCCCAAAATGCTCTTCACCTCTTTTCCATCCCCAAAATGCTCTTCACTTCTTTTCCACCCCCAAAATGCTCTTCACCTCTTATCCACCCCCAAAATGCTCTTCACCTCTTTCCCATCCCCAAAATGCCACTCTTGAGGGAGGGGATTTCTATCAGTAGTACTCAACTTGTGCTGTCTTTCCTTGAACCCTGTCAAAGTAGTGTCCCTCCCCCCCTTTGTTTCTAAGAAGTGCGAACACACACACACACACATAGCAACAACACATAACATCAACACAAATGATAAAAGACAAGGTACTGACCACTTGAGGACATGGTCGTACAGGAAAGAAGGCATGATAGTGACGGTAATGGTGCGGCCACCAGCGTCGATGATCTCTCCAACTTCAGAGTCCTGCACACATGATAACATAATTAAGCACTTTCCCCTCTCACTTTTCAGGGGCCTTTGTTTGCAATGTCGGCTCAGTGAAAATGAATGATGGATCGTGTACCAAAACATAAAAACAAGAATAGGTATGGCTAAAGGTAGAATAGGGACAGGGGGATAGCTCAGTAGTCAGAGCCCTCGCTTCCCCCCAGCCAAGGTTAAGCAGCATCAAGCAAGGTTACCACTTGGATGGGTGGCCGTTTGCACGCCTTGGCTTCAGTATAGTCCCCCAGTTCACCCAGCTGTAAATGGGTACCTGCTTCTTTAGGGTCAGGGAAGGTAAAGCAGCGAGGGAGAGAAGATGGGTGCTGCCCTCAATATGCTGGCCCCTAGAGAAGTGAAGTCTCTGATGCCTCACTCCCCTACGACCACATAGGTTATGGGACACTTTTACCTTTTAAAAGTAGAATGATCCAACTAAATAACATCTGGAGAGATCGCTGCATTCCTTACCTGCAGAAAATGAAAATAATGAAATGCTTTGTATGGCCTGTCATGCTGTATGTATGGCTGTGAATCCTGGACACAAAGAAAAGACGATGAAAAAGAATAAAAACAGCTTAAATTTTTTTGTTTCTTCAGAAGGCTGCTCAGGGTCAGTTGGACAGATAAAAGAACAAATGAAAGCATATTACTTGAAATGGGAACTACCAGAAACCTTCTTGCATTTCTAAATAAAAGGAAACTAAGATATGTAGGTCAAAGGCTATGAAACCAAGAGATGGGCCTCATGAAGACTGTCTATGAAACCAAGAGATGGGCCTCATGAAGACTGTCTATGAAACCAAGAGATGGGCCTCATGAAGACTGTCTATGAAACCAAGAGATGGGCCTCATGAAGACTGTCTTTAAAGGCAAGACTGAGGGAAAAAAGCAAGTAAGGAAGACCACTAAGCTTCTTTCATTGGCAACATCCGAATCCTGTGGCAAGAGAATCCATGAAGTCAGCAGGGCAGTAGAATGAAGACCAGAGCAAATGGAGAATGAATGGGGATCATGTTTGTCCTAACTGTGGAAGAATTTTCAAGGGAATCTGGCCGGTGGTTGCCACAACCAACTCCAAACCTTAGTCTTCGTTGCTGTTGACGATGACAAAACTTCCACTCTGCAGGAAAATCCCCTCATTGATTAAAACAGCTCCCCACCAGCGTCTTGTGTGTGAGGCAGTGAACAATGATCCAACTCCCTTCCCCAAACCGCTTTCCATCATCATAATTCTGTGTTGTGTGAGGCAGTGAACACCAATCCAACTCCCTTCCCCAAACCCCTCTTCATCCTCCTCATCTGAAGCAGTGAAGAGGCTGATCAAAATCCCTTCCACAAACAGTTCCCTATCAACCTCATATGTGTGAGGAAGTGAAGAGGCTGATGTATGTCACCAACTTTGCTTTAAACCAGATAATTATGGTTCTTTTCAAAGCTATCAGCATTTTGGCTCAGCTACATGTTTCTCTTCATAATGAGACGAATGTGTCAAAACTGTGCGACACTGTACATAATCTTACTGCTGTGGATCTGGCTGAATTAATTAACATTGGCCAGTGTTGTTTTGAAGCAGGGTGGGATCAAACAACCCTTGATAGTGATATGTGAAACTGAACTTAGTATGTACAGTTTTAAGTCACTGGAAAGCTTAGACAACAAGCTTTTACAGGAGTATCATTTTATAGTAGCATGTACTGTTTATGAATATGTGTTAAAAAATAATTCACATGTGCACTACCAGTCCCTGTTGCACCGTCAGGGCCCTGGATTGATTTCAACATGCTAAGCATTACTGTTGCAGTGCAAAATGTCATGATTAGGTAAATCCTATCTCTTGACATGAGTTTTGAAAAAATAAGGAGTTTGTATCGCTCTATCAGTCCTCAAATACTGAGAAAAGTCAAATGAAATGATCGACACCATCACGATTGTCATGGCAGTGAACACTCATTTTGTGCGAAGTGGTGGCTTTCCATGATGAAAATGCTACAAATGCTTGATATCATGCAATGCCAAGTACTCAGCAGCATATTGATTTGTTTCAACAGCAATTATTTTGACGTCTTGATGTGTCAAAAATAAAGTAAAACAAGCCATGATGTCACAATACTTGAGTGGTGAAGAAGTGCATCCAGGAACACTAGCACTGCTCGGTTCTGTTGCATCATGATTGATTCCTACCAAGTTAAAAAAAAAAAAATAAAAAATTGCACAATCCGTACCCACCTTTTCTGTCATGGTTTAATTCAACCAAATTGATACCCTAAAAAAAACACTCCTCCTTGCTGTTAATATCGCAAAATGCATCAAGAAATTCTTGCGCAAAGGCTGGCTGCCATTTTTCTTGTGGACGATCATGACGGGTCTGAAAAACCATTAAAAATCCATGCTGCTCGTGTGCGCTGAATGACCTTCAACTCTTTCTGCAGCCTTACAATGGCCTTAACATTCATTGGGTGACCTTTGAAAGCAAAAGTAAGACCTCAATTATGATCACCTACGTCATCCTGGAATATTCGGGGATCTGCCATGTGGCTTGCAAGGTCGTCCTGGAGTGTTCCAGGAACTGCACTACACTACTAGGGTGAAACAGACACCAGCATAGCACAACCACACCCCTCACTTGCTGAGAACCAAACTAATACAACATTTCTCACTGTCCAATGCTATTTCCCGAACCCCCCCCCCCCCCCCCCCAGACACAGACCAGCACTGACACCCGGATCACAGAGTGTTTCACTGCCCAATGTTATCTATCTATCTATCTATCTAATCTAATCTATCTATCTAATCTAATCTATCTATCCATCCATCTATCTATCCATCCATCCATCTCTCTCTCTCTCTCTATCTCTCTCTATCTATCTATGTATCTATCTATCTATGTATCTATGTATCTATCCATCTATCTATGTATCTATGTATCTATCTCTCTATGTATGTATGTATCTATCTATCTCTCTCTCTATCTATCTATGTATCTATCTATCTATGTATGTATCTCTCTATGTATGCATGTATCTATCTATCTATGTATCTATCTCTCTATGTATGTATCTCTCTATGTCTCTCTCTCTCTCTCTATCTATCTATCTGTCTATGTATGTATGTATGTATGTATCTATGTATGTATGTATCTATGTATCTGTCTATCTATCTGTCTGTCTATCTATCTCTCTCTCTATCTATCTATGTATCTATCTATGTATCTATCTATGTACCTCTCTCTCTCTCTCTCTATCTCTCTCTCTATCTATCTCTCTCTCTATCCCTCTCTCTATCTATCTATCTATCTCTATCTATCTTTCTATCTATCTATCTATCTATCTCTCTCTCTCTATCTCTCTCTCTATCTATGTATCTCTCTCTCTCTCTATCTATCTCTCTCTCTCTCTCTCTATCTCTCTCTCTCTCTCTCTATCTACCTATCTCTCTATCTATCCATCCATCCATCCCCCATCATCTCCTGACCTTCAGCCCCACCACGTTCTGGCCATTGACCTCCACCAGCTGATGGTCGGTCAGCAGACCGTTGCGGGCGGCGGAGGAGTCCTTGACCAGTGACTTGATCTTGCCCTCCTTGAAGACAAAGCCGATGTAGCCGTTGCTGTCCTTCTGCATGGACACTGTGCGCTCAAAGGGCCTGCACACACACACACAAAATATGTCTTCAGTTTTCTGTACCAACACTGGTATTTTTAAAGGGCCCGTAGACACACACATAGCACCACCACAACATAGCACCACCACAACATAGCACCACCACAACATAGCACCACCACAACACACATCAGGACAGAACAGCTCAGTGGTCAGAGGACTCACTCTCCCAAAGCTAAGGTTAAGCAGCATCGAGCGTTGTTACCACTTGGATGGGTGACCGTTTGCACACCTTGGCTTCAGTACAGTCCCCAGTTCATCCAGCTGTAAATGGGTACCTGCCTCTTTAGGTTCAGGGAAGGTAAAGCAGTTAAGGAGAGGAGATGGGCGCTGCCCTCAATATGCTGGCCCCTAGAGAAGTGAGGTCTCTGACGCCTCGCTCCCCCTACGACCTTATAGGTTACGGGGGGACACTTTATCTTACAGGTAGCCACAGTTCCACTTCAGGAATGGTGTCTAAGCATGACACCTATGCATGGGTGAAAGTGAAAAAATCTCTCGATCCCAAAACCATACATTTTTGTGTCCTCCAGACATTCCCAATCCTGAAAAATGTTGCTTCCAATCCTGAAGTGATTTAAGCACATTCCACCCTTCTATAACTTTATGCACACTTGCAACTTATATTCCACACACAAAATGTGACAAATAAATCACTAACAATACACAGATTTCTTGCGAAGTCTTACCTTCAGCAAGACTGTATGGATGGATATATATATATATAATTATGAGAAAACGCACAAACCAGTACCAGGCCCAGAAGGAAGTCATAGTTAACTGAATATTTGCAGTTCACTATGATCCTTTTTAAATTAAAAAAAAATTGTATACAAGTATTCTGATGGCTTCTGATGGCCATGGACTTTTGTGTCAAAGTTATTTGCACTGGAATATTTTTAAAACAACAACCCCCAAAACAGGCATAAAGTGAAGGGAAAGTCCTTGGGTCTTAGTGAAGCAAGTGGTCCATGTTAGGTGGAAGCAAATTCCTCTGCCACTGAATCTTTTTCTTGTTGTATACTGATACTGCTGCTGACCAAAGTAAGTCACACATTAATTCAAACATAGCAAGGCATACAGCAAACAATAGAAAAAGGGAGGGGGGGAGCTATAAAGGACTCATCAGGACACCAAGTCAATTAACCACTAGACTGCCTTACCCCAGAAATTTTCCGGGGCTTAACATGCACCCTATACGCCTACAACCCGGAAAATTTCCGGGGTGTCGAACCGAAGTAAACAAGCCTGCTTCCTTGACTACAGTTAAAGGGAAAGAACTCAGATCACTCTCCTAGTGCTTGGCAACATCCAGCTGCAAAAACCGTGGCAAAAATGATCGTTTTTAGCTCGTATTTTGTGTTTTTTTGCATGACTGCTTGGGAAGTTCTTGTTCAAAATGGCTGACACTTCTTGTAGAAGGCATCAATAACTTTACACAGCTGTAAAAGTGGCAAATAAAACTGTAGATTTACCTAACAGTGATGAAAACGATCGTGTATGATTCAGGTGATCGTGCATTTAAAAAAAAAGAATGAGATTTGGCCTAGACTTATGTTTGACGTTATTGAGATCGGGGGTACTCAGAATGACAGTGGTGATAAAGAAATCCTATTTTTTGGTCAATTTTTTACATTTAAAATATATTTTCGCAGTGAAATATCATGCTAACTAATTTGAGCTTGCCTCGAAGTAATCTACGATATATATACTGTCATGGGGCAGACTATCAGGAATATTCATAATAGTAAGAGGATAAGAACATAGCAGTGGTACATAAGAATTTTATTCCCGGCATATAGAGTGCACTGGCACTGGGCAGTTAAGAGGTTATGTTTGTCCGTCGTGTCCGACGATGACCGCCAAAACAGCAGAGGAGGCAGCTGCTGTTTTGGAAACTGGGCAGAAATTTGATTATAGTGGAGATGCCTTGCCCACAGTACATCCCCACTCTCTCGGCCAAGTGGGCATAAGGACAGTCAGCGTTGGAGATGCTCTCCAAAGGCCAACCTGCCCCCAGGGCTGCAGCACATAAGGACTGTGCGAGTCAAGCCTCCTAGTCAGAGAGTCATAGTCGATCACTAAAGACTAAGCTGTAAAGTGGAATTCCATGAGTGGGAAAGCCACTGGTCATACAGCCTCTTACTTTGCTGTTGCCCCCAGCGTCAATGGTTTAATCAAGAACTGTGATAAAGCCCAGGCGCTGACGGCAGAGTTAAGAGGTTAAAAAGGCTTTGCCATCATGACCTTGAAGATCATAACATGCAGAAGGTCTGAAGAATTCTCCACTCTGCTCAGACAATCTGTAGCTGCAGTGGCAGTCAACAACCTCTAATGCCTACATGACCTCAGCCTTTAAACGGTCATTGTCAGCATCACTTGTTGGTTTGATCTGTGACTGCCATGGCTAGCTCCCAGTGTCTTGAGTTCACAGAAGTTCACTGCCAGGGTTAATACAGAAATTTTGGAAGAAAATTTAAGAACTTTTCAAAGACTTAGGTCATCACTCTCTCACTTTTAAAGGACCTTCTTTTCAATATCAGTTAAAAACAATAGTCAACACAAAGTATGCAATTAGCATAGAACATTACCCAATAAGTGATCACGAAACCTCACCTGTCCATTCATCATATCTTGGGGTTCTCAAAATCTTTGTTGTAAGTTTAGAGCTCTGTAAAATCTTGTTACTTTATGATTATCAGGACAAAGATTTCAAATCTATGTGCTTACTCAGTGTATAAAACAGCTGAGATTCATCCCACTGGATAGCAGAAGGGGAAGGGGAGAGAGAGAGAGGGGTGGAAGATGGTAGGAGAGGGTTGGGCTCTGGGACAACGACAACTGACAGTGGACGGCCGGCCTGTACTGGAGACTGCATCACGGCCAGGGACAGGAGGAGCGAGGCTGGCAGTCCACAGGTCACCATGTCTGGCCAGCCACGGAGCACTGCCAGTGACGACGACAGCTCCCCATCCCTACCAGCCCTCCACCCCCCTCTTCCTACCATCTCTCCACCCATTGTTGGTACTTTGCACGTGGCCTCTCACACCCCGATCCCCCTTCTTTCATGACAACTGCTCCCCCTTCCCTCAAAACCTTTTCTTGAGGTTCCATATCATTAGACACATTTGCATACTTTTGTAGCACATGGTCTGGTTTTTAAGGATTTTAACTGAAGGACTTTTATTAACGCTAGTCAGGCCTAACTAGCCTAAAGCTGCTACTGGCACTGGAAGTGATGGTGCTTGGCAAACTAGATCTAGATCTACTTTTCATAGAAACAGATGCAGAGAAAAAAGGTTTTTAAAAAATGCCACACTGCATCTGGTGTAGTCTTCAACTGTCTCTCACCCTCCCTCCCCCCCATGTCTCTGTCTTGGCATGCTGCCTGTGAACACTTTTGCTCATTGATGTCAACTTTGATGACACCCCACAAAAAAGGCAGTGTGCAGTATGTTTTTCAGTTAGATCTAGATCTGTCTTCTTAGCCACTTGCAGTAATACCTGCCAGTCCACCAGGTATCTTGGAAGTAAGATTTCCATGGCATTTTGACTTTCACAGCAGTTAAACTAAAACTACCTTCTATTTTATCTACACAGGAAGACAAAAGAGATAGCAAGCAGTCCAGGAAAGGAAAAGAAAAAATCCACAACACCTCTGAATGCTGAGACACGCAGCAGATACCACAGTTACTGTGACCAGCCCTGTTCATTCACTTAGCCAGTTCACACACTCCTACCTTCAAGTCCTATATTTTTATCAAATCAACAAAGCTTCCATTCTTTTTTGTTTTTAAATATATTTTGTTGTTTCTTGCCTGCAAAGCGTGACATGTGCAGTAATGAGAGAGAACACATGAAAGATGATAATCCACTCCGTGCAATGCTGCCATAGTTAGCACACGTCTAAACCACCAAGGCCACACTATGACGTCAGCTATCAACTTCGCAACTTAACGTCTGGACTGTGTTGAACTAGGCCTAGGAAAAGGCAAGCTAGAATCTAGATTTCCTCTCTCTAGCAGTGGGCATCACTGCTGACTACTTAACAACGCAGAAAATGTGTCTGCATCTCTTGCCTTTTTGCTTGATTCAACAGGACTTGTAAGTACATGACAGAAATTAAAAGGACCTGATGATATTTTGAAAGGACCAACTTGCTGAATCAAAGGACTTAAAAAGCCTTTAAACCCAGATCACATTCACAAGGATATAAAAAGACCTGAATCTTCTTTGGGGGGTAGCATCAGGAAGCGCTCGCAGCAGACAAACTGGCACTGGCCTTCACACTTGACAGTCAATGAGGAATGCTGTTCGGGACTTTTGAGACACAATGTGTAGATCAAAATGTTTGGATGCAATTTTGAAGTGTATCACGTGCAATATGCCTACCAACAAAATTATGGCGAGTTGGTGTACAGTTATCAGAAATTTGGTTGATTTTTGTTTTTGTTTTTTGGAAGAACAGCAATCTGGATATTGAGACCACCAATCTGGAAGACCCTTTAAGTTTGTCAATCCAGAATTCCGGAACAATCCGGAACTACTTTCACCCATGCCTATGTGTATGCATTTAAGTAAACTGTTGTCACCCCTTCCTGCCATCACAAAATGGCCTTCTCTTCCAAAATGTGGAACTGATTTTTAACATGTGCCCAAGATGTTCTGCATACATTTGGTTTATAGTCTCATATGAAGGACTTTAGGGGGAGTGGAGTCAGTACTGATGTGAACTCCCAGGTAAAATCCCCCATGACGGGCACCTCTCTGGTGGTTTGAGCCCAGGCCGCTATCAGGTCACATGCGCAATGCTCTAACCGCTAGGCTTTTGTTTCTTTTTGGACATCAAAAACCTCAAGAAAATTTACTTAAAGAGAAAAGACACCCCCCCCCCCCAAAGAAAAAAGAAATAAAATAAAAAAGCTTTTGGTCAAAGAAATCCATTCCAGAATTGCAGCAGAACTAGATACTAGGAATTATTCTACAATGTATATGCCCTGAAACATCCTGCAATGCTGATCCTAGTCACACACAAACACGCACGCACGCACGCTTGCACGCACCACGTCCAGCAGTGTTTTTGCTGTCAGCTGCCCGCACCCAGGGATCACAAGGACAAACAGCTGCGCTCTCTCTCTCTTCCATTCCCCTAGTCAGCCACAGTTCCCCACCAAGGAGCAGATAAACCCCCTTCCTCATCCAGCCTTCTCCCCTGTCCCACACCCACCTGTCCTTACCTCCACCTGTCCTTACCTCCACCCTGTCCCACACCCACCTGTCCTTACCTCCACCTGTCCTTACCTCCACCCTGTCCCACACCCACCTGTCCTTACCTCCACCCTGTCCCACACCCACCTGTCCTTACCTCCACCCTGTCCCACACCCACCTGTCCTTACCTCCACCCTGTCCTTACCTCCACCCTGTCCCACACCCACCTGTCCTTACCTCCCCCTGTCCCACACCCACCTGTCCTTACCTCCACCCTGTCCCACACCCACCTGTCCTTACCTCCACCTGTCCCACACCCACCTGTCCTTACCTCCACCCTGTCCCACACCCACCTGTCCTTACCTCCACCCTGTCCCACACCCACCTGTCCTTACCTCCACCCTGTCCCACACCCACCTGTCCTTACCTCCACCTGTCCCACCCCACCTGTACTTACCTCCACCCTGTCCCACACCCACCTGTCCTTACCTCCACCCTGTCCCACACCCACCTGTCCTTACCTCCACCTGTCCCACACCCACCTGTCCTTACCTCCACCTGTCCCACACCCACCTGTCCCTGATAGCCATGGAGATTCTCTGGGGGTCCAGTTTTTTGATGAAGTTATGGGCCTTGTCATTGTCCCAGCCAGCCATAGTCTGTCCGTTGATGGTCAAGATCTGGTCCCCGAAACGCAGACCTGCCAGAGCCGCTGGTGAGTTCTTGGTAACCAGGGCCACAAACAGACCCTGATAAAGAGAGAGAGAGAGACAATGACAATTTCTTTTATTTCAAGGATAATGAATAAGCACTCATGTGCTTTTTTACATCCAGTCCCCGCCTGTAGGGATACATCTTAATAATAACCCAACACTTATACAGTCTCACAGTATAAACAAGGGGAAATAACCCTTTTCAAAACAGCCACCCCCCCAACAACCCCCCCCCCAAAAAAAAATAAAATAAAAGAAACCCTAAAAACAGCTCCCCCCAAAAAAAAACAACCCAACCCAAACAAACACCAACCAACCCCCAACCAAAACAAACAAAAAAACAAAAGAGAAAAAAAAAAAAACCAACAAAAGAAGAAAAAAAGACAAAAGAAAAAAAGAGAAAAAAAACACCAACAACAAGAACAACAAAACCAAAAAAAATAACAACCAAACTTAATAAGAGAGAGAGAGAGAGAGAGAGAGAGAGAGACACACACACACACACACAGATGATTTATTCAAGCAGACCTCAGCGCCTTATGAAGGGGAATGTGAACAATACATGATATCATGAACACAGTGAAAAGTCATTTATTCACTAAGTTGTACGCTACTTCACAAAGTGACTATTTCTCTAAGCTTGAAAGCCTTGTAGAAAAAAATGAGAAATTCTGTATAACTTCAGGATTTGTCCAAGACATTAATGAATTCAATCCAAACAAGCAAGGTTTCCAATAATATTTTGGTTGAATACATTTTATATTACAGCCACGTAATTGTTGGCAACAAAGAACAAAGTGGACTATGTCTTTCTGTTGACACACTGCATACTGGACATAACAAATCATGATCACTATATGTTCCATATCTTAAACGATGTACATTCAGATCAGATATACCAAGTCTAAATTTTGCTGTGATATGTTTCAACTGTCGATTCATATCAAGTTGTAAATAGCATTTTAAATCATGACCAATTCAGTATGTTCTATAATAAAAGTCAAATCTTTGGCTAGTATCAAGGTGATGGCTCCAGTTTTGCCACCAGCAGTCAATCAATTGTTGACAAAAAACTTAATGAATATACAAGCATCACCCACACCTTGATTCAACCAGACATCTCCAAAACCATTTTCATTTAAACAGACATGCACACTTGATACCCAGTTTGCTTTTCCTCTTGCATCTAAATTATATCCCATTTTATACGCTTTATATGGTAATCTCAGATCTCCATTTGTAGCAATTTAACCCAATAACAAATACAGTGAACTGCAGAATTTATGTACAAGGGATAACTGTTAGTTTCACCAATAAATGATACCACTGTGTGTTCAGTATCAACTCCTAAGTATTTCTTTATCGCAAACAAATGAATGGATTCACAGTGAACTGCTACTTTGTCCAACCCCCATCATTCTGACCCATACTGAAGAACTGGTTGAATCTGAGCGAGAGAGAGAGAGAGAGAGAGAGAGAGAGAGAGAGAGAGAGAGAGAGAGAGAGAGAGAGAGAGAGAAGCAACTGATGTATTGACACCGCATTTCCTTATCACACAACACACGTACTTCTGTTGGTTTTAACTTCCATTGTCACTTCCTTTTGTCTGAACTATAACAATTCTATTTTTTCTTCTGAAAAGCAAAGAAAAACTATATTTTAAAAAGTTAAGACAAGTTTTATTTCCCCATGTAACCTTTTGTCTAAATTGTGGATCAGTGATCTAGAGGCAACGTGTCTGCGAAGAAAAAGTCCAGGTTCGATCCCCGTTAGTGCCCCAACTTCGTGCCCCAACTTCCTCCCATCCACTGGACTGTGAGTGGTGGTGGTCTGGGTGTTAGTCTTTTGGATGAGACAATAAACCAAGGTCCTGAGAGTGACACACATTCAGCGCATGTAAAAGAACCCATGGCAGCAAGAGAGTCGACTTTCTCACTGACAGTCGCTCACTGGCAGTCGACTTTCTCACTGGCAGCTGACTTTCTCACTGGCAGTTGACTTTCTCGTGGACAGTCGACTTTCTCACTGACAGTTGACTTTCTCACTGACAGTTGACTTTCTCGTGGACAGTCGACTTTCTCACAGCACAAAACTCAACGTGCAGCATTCACACCACACCATCATGGATTTACAGACCATGGGAACGCACTCACATTGTTGACATGCCTGACGCGCACTCCCAGCATGCCTTTCTCGTCTTTGCAGAGGACGACTTCCCGAATGCCGGGCTTGATTTCAGCCCTCATCAGAGCCTTGTTGTTGTTGCCCGTGATGGGGGCCACCATGCCCTGGCTGGGGCCAGCTCGCTGAGCCACCTGCATGTTCTGCAACAACAGTCACCCCGCACATACAGCCCTGTGCTGTTAGCATACTATATTATATTATAGTACATCAGGCCTCACACAAGGTTGAGTGTGAATGTGTTTGCGCACACACTCTGTGTGTGTGTGTGTGTGTGTGTGTGTGTGTGTGTGTGTGTGTGTGTGTGTGTGTGTGTGTGTGTGTGTGTGTGTGTGTGTGTGTGTGTGTGTGTGTGTGTGTGTGTGGGGTGTGTGTGTGTGTGTGTGTGTGTAATATCAGGCTTCCTTTTCCAGTCTACATATGTTTTAAAATAACTAGTTGTACATAGCACAATTATATTGCTGCAATATAGTTTGAAATAACCATGGAGAGATGGTCTGTGGTTAATTCAGATTATATTGCAGCTATATAATTGCGTTACAACATCTGTTTATCAAAATGTTAGATATGTGCTTTTCAAAGCATCTGGTCTTGTTCACAGCAAATTTATATTCAGATCAGAAGGCAACCATCCAATGGAATGGTGAGTACTGCAAGCTCTTTGGTACATATAAAAAGAAAGGAGTCTGTCTGTCAGGGTTGCATTTTGTCCCTGCCATCTTTTCAGCTGGCATGTGCATGGGTGCATGTGATTTTACACAAGTCAGTAATTCGCCCATGGGGTGCTGGGGGCCTGAGAGTATAAATAGCATCCCCACCTCCTGGAAATTCTGTGCTAGGAATTCCCTCTCTTCTACCCTTTTCTTTGTTTCTGCCTTATTTGTTTTCTTCATGTCACCTCCTTCTTGTCTATTTTCTGCCTTCTTGGTCTATTCTCCTGCCTTTTTCCATAAAGACTTACAAGATAACAATTCTCTCCCACACCAGTCAGATGCGCTGGGCCTGGCAGTGCATTGCATTTTTGCTCATGAATATAATCAACAACAGCAGTTGCTGTCTGAGCTTTCGATCAAGAAGAAAGAAGAGCGCATGTTAATGTTCAGATGCTGTGTTGTGGTATTTTTCTGTGATAAATGTTTTCCTGTTTACCGTTTATGTACAACTTGTAACCTATGTGAATTTCTCTGTTTGGGAGATTATAAAGTTTTTGAAATGAATTGAATAGAAAGTAACAGAATACAATCAAAGACTTTTTTCTCCATCCAGCCCTTGAACAGAAAATAAAGCAAACACGTAACTTGAAAGACAGACAGAAAGACAGACAGACTGACAGAAAGAGCATTTTTTCTCAACTGCAAAACCATCTGTACACAAAAGAGAGGGACAAAGAGGAGAAAGTTTGTGTGGCAGAGGAGAGTGCCTGAGACTAGTCGATTGCTAAGCTAGGTTGTGAACACATAATCAATGTCAACAGAAGAGTAGTAAAGAAAGGAAGAGAGAAGCATGCAGCACTAGCAGTTCCGTCAGTCCGTCCGTACCTGAGGGTAGCTGGCAGCCACCACCGGCATGTTGTCCTGCACAAACTGCTGCGTCAGCTGCAGGCCCATGTAGTCGGACAGGGAGGGGTAGAGGGCAGCGCTGCTGCTGGGCAGGCCAGCACCACTGTGGGAGCCGGCATGGGGGCCGGCATGGGGGGGGCCTCCCTGGCTGATAGCCTGCCTCTGCTCGTGCTGGACCTGGGCCTGCACACACACACACACACACACGCACGCACGCACGCACACACACACGCACACACACACACACACACACACATTTATTAAGTTGTTTGTATGGTTGAAGGTTTGTGTGTGTATGTGTGTGTGAGGTGGGGGGGAGGGGGGGTGGTGGTGGAGGGAAGCAGTTAGTGTGTCTTTTTTTGGTCTTTTTTAAATTTTGTTTTGTCTTCTTTGTTTGTTTTGGTTTGGTTTTTCTTTGTTGCTTGTTTGTTTGTATTATGATGGATATTTTTTCAAGATTTTTTATTTGAATTGTATGGTTTAATATTTGTCTGGGTTTTTTGTTTTGTTTTTAATTCCATAGATGCATATGTTATTGTCTTTTCTTGTTTGATTTGTATAGTTTACCATAGATTAGGTTTTTTATTCTATGTCTGCATATACATTATCTTTTTTTCTTGCTTTTTTTTCCTTTTGATAGATGGCTTGATGAAAAAAAGCAAATGCACTGCTTATTCAATGTACCATCTGAAAATAAAAGTTTGACTTTCACTTTGACACACACACACACACATCTATACTGTCACAGTGTCAGTATGGTTCACAAAACAGCAGAACACATTAAAAAAAAAACCACCCACCAAAAACCAAACAGTATTTTGTCCGTATAAACACTGTCCACATGTCCTGTATTCACCAAAGGCATAACTATTGAGGCATTGATTGTTCACCTTTGCGCCTGGTGGCTGCATGGTGTATGTGTATCTCTCTGTTTGAATGTGAAATTGGTGTGTTTCTCCAGCGTCCTTCCTGAAAAGTTTTATATCATTGTGTTTGTAACAACTCCAAGAATTGTGCGGTCAGAACAGTTTTCTTTGATATAATTTGACTTTCGACATATTTCAATTTATAATATTTCTTTGCTTTATATTCATTTTCAAAATTTCATTGACTCTATGATTTGTGTTAACCGGATTGTGTTGGTCTTTGTGACCCTGTGTACTGTGACCCTGCCGCAGCGTGCACATTTGCACGTGATTCACGACTCAAAACCGCCCCCACCACCACTGCCCAGCATTTGTCACTACTCGGCAATGACACTAACTGTTGCAGAATTAAAAGCTTTTTCCTCAAGTGGGTTTCACCAAATGCAAAATAGACTGAAACAACATATTGTAAACCTCGGTATACACCGCCAGAAAACCAGACGAGGAACACGTGCAGGCATACGTCATCGCCTGCAGCGTGCTACCCCCACATCTGCCTCCCTCCTCACCTCTGACGTCACTACCACAACAACTGTCACCAGCCACAACACTGCTTCAATTTCTTGTCCTCCAGATGTTTCATCTTTTGTCTGTGATTCTAATCGTTCTGTCCACGATGTGTGTAATGATTTTCATGAAACTATAAATCCCTTGACTGACCCTGTTCTTTTACCTTCTTCTATTCCTGACTCACCATCCTTGTCTACTCTTCCAGTGCACATATCTCTACCATCACCCTCAGTCTCTTCCTCTGATAGTCATAGTCAATCACCACTGTCTTCTTCAACCTCTTTGCCTCCTCAAACCTTCTCCACATGTGTCTTCTCAACGCTCAATCTGTCTGTCCTGATGGCAAAGCCGACTTAATTTCTGACTTCATTTCTGAACACAACATAGATCTAACCTTTCTTACAGAAACTTGGCTAAAACCACTTGGTCACGAACCAAAGATAAAACAACTGACGCCACCTGGCTACAAAACTCTTTCTTTCCCCCGACTCTCCGTGGAGGTGGCATTGCCATCGTCTACAAAGACACTCTGCATCCAACTCTTTCTATCTGTCACTCCCTTCCGTTTTCACCCGTATCTTTCGAAGTCTGTGAACTCAACCTCACCTTACCTGGCCACTCTGTTACTTTCTGCTGGCTTTACCGTCCACCTCCCAACCGTAGAAACAATTCGAGGTCTTCAGTTTTCCACCAAGCTTTCAATCACTCCTTGACCATTTCAGCCTCTCTCCCAAGAAACTTATCATTCTTGGTGACTTCAACTTTCATTTTGACAACCAGTCCTCTCCTGATGTTAAGCGTCTTTCTCTTTCTTTGTCTAACCACTCTCTTTCCCAACTGGTCAACGAACCAACACACAGATCTGGTCACATTTTAGACTGGCTTATCACCGATGTTTCACAAGGTCTAGTCACATCTCAGTCTGTATCTGTCACTGACGAACTGCTCTCAGATCATTCTACCATTCTTTTCTCCCTAAACATTGCAAAACCTATCAGAAAGAAGAAGTGCATTACCCGTCGCAACCTCAAGGCCATAGATATTGTAACTTTTCTCTCCCAAGCTGCTGAACGTCTATCACAAATCCCTGACCATACTGACCCTTCAAAACACTACAATACCGTCCTCAGCCAACTCCTTGATGAGCATGCACCTCCTACTGACCATCTCCTGCCTGATAGGCCCTGTGCACCATGGTACACCCATGACATCCTGGTCGCAAAACGCAAACGCCGGCAACTAGAATGGCAATGGCGAAAAACAAAAACTGAAATAAACAAACAGCTTCTTCGTAAACAAATCAACAAAGTCAAAACCATACCAGCCGCCATGGCGCAGTGGTTAGCGCCATGGGTTACGGACTGGAAGGTCGCGGGTTCGAATCCCATAAGAGTCATAGGGATTTTTCGGACTCCGGCCGGCTCCTACCCAGAGTGAGTGTGCTGTGGGCTCAGTGGGAAGACTGGGACCACACAGTCGAGCTTCATCCACTTAACGGATGCGAGTTTGAGAGTGTTGCTCAAATTACCTGACCAACACTGCAGGTGTCTGTATCTCTCGGGCCCGGTTGACGCCGGGATATATTATGATAGTAAGCGTAGAGTACAACCTGTCAAGTAGTCTCAAAGCATATGCACTTCCACAGCAGCATAATTACGTCATCCTCATTGTCATTGATCATCATGCAATTAAAAAAATTGCCTCTGATTCGGTGGTCCCAGTTTCTCTGGTCTCATGGTGACCTCAGATTCGGTTTGCCCATACACTTCTGTGCCTGTGGTGAGTTTGTGTCAAAGCCTTTGGGGTTGGAGGTTCGCGGGGGACGGTCGTTGGAGGGACGTTGTGGTGGTTGCCACCTCGGGTGGGCAACACACTCAGTCTGGCTCCGCGACTGAGCTAATACTGTCGTTAGTAGGGGGCTTAGTAGGTGGTGTCCTGCGTATGTTAGCTCAGAACAGGCACCACTGAACACCGCCAAAGTGACCCAGCAGCAGTGCAGGGCCCCTCTGGCTGGTGGCCCCGCGGCGGCCTGATAGTGATTGGCTCCCTGTGGGCCTCCGGCTCTGAGGATGAGACATAAGAAAATCTGGGTATGGTTGTGGTGGGGAGATTGGAATGAGCGGTGTGGGAACAGCAGGACGGGGGATGTCACAGAAGATGAGGCAGCAAAAAAAACAACAAAAAAACAACAAAAACAAAAACAAAGTCAAAACCTTAATCCATTCAGCAAAAACAAAGTATTACTCTTCTCAAGTTCTTGATGCCACATCTATGAAATCTCTCTTTTCCCTCACATCCACTCTGTTTGGATCTGCGAAGGCTAGCCCTCTGCCTTCTATCTACAAGCACTCTGAACTTCCTTCTATATTTTCTGCATTCTTTTCTGACAAAATCCGCAACAATCACTCTAGCTTGGATCAGACTCCTTTCCAGCCTGCAATTTGTGATCCTCAATTTTCTGGCACACCTCTCCTGTCCTTTCATCCAGCAAGCGAGAAAGAAATCGAGACAATTCTGAAAGGAATGACTATAAAATCATGCGATCTCGACCCCATACCTGCTTCTCTTTTCGCGCAGTGCCTGCCACAGCTTATACCCGCTATCACAAAGATAGTAAACTCATCTCTTGTTTCTGGAAATGTTCCTTCAGCTCTCAAAACTGCTTTAGTCACACCATTACTCAAAAAGCATGACCTTGACCCTAACATTCTGAAGAATTACAGACCTGTTTCCAACCTACCTTTTATCTCTAAAGTCCTTGAAAGAGTAGTTCTGAAACAGCTCAACAACCACCTTCTCTCCAACAGTCTTCTTCCTGCGTTTCAGTCTGCCTATCGCGCTAACCACAGCACTGAAACCACCCTAGTTCACACCTTAAACATGCTTCTACTTGCTTCTGACTCGGGGAAAATCTCCCTCCTCACTCTACTCGACTTATCTGCAGCCTTCGACACTATTGACCACTCAATTCTTCTCTCCCGTCTTAAGAAACGTTTGGTGTTACTGGTACAGCCCTCACCTGGTTTAGCTCATACTTGACTGACCGATTCCAGACAGTCACAGTAAACAAGATTAAGTCAGTACCTGCCAGACTGGAATGTGGAGTCCCGCAGGGATCAGTTCTGGGCTCTGTTCTTTTCACTCTCTACACCGCTCCACTGTCACATATAATTAACCGTCATTAGATCAACCATCACTTTTATGCAGATGACTCTCAGATTCTAAGCAGTGACACTCCTGAAAATCTGCCTTCCCTCTTGATGAATATGACCTACTGCTTTCAAGATATCCAAAACTGGATGATAGAGAACAAGTTACAACTAAACGCTGATAAAACTGAAGCCATGCTTGTAGGGACCAAAAACAAACTTTCTTCCATTACAACAGCTTCGATAGAATTCGGCAATGCATCAGTCCCTCTATCCACTGCTGTAAAGTATCTAGGGGTCATTATTGACAACACACTCTCTATGCAAAAATTCACCACCCAGACCTGCCAGTCCTGCTTCTATCAATTACGGCGTATTAGTGCCATTCGAAAGTACCTGTCCACAGACGCAACATCAAAACTTGTGGCATCTCTCATTCTTTCATGTCTGGACTATTCTAATTCTCTTTTGGCTGGTCTGCCAGCATCATCTATCCACTCCCTTCAACGCATACAAAATTCTGCAGCTCGATTAGTCCTCAAAAAGAAAAAACCCGAGCATATTACTCCTCTCCTGCAATCTCTCCACTGGTTGCCGGTGCCACACAGAGTAAAGTACAAGATCAGTACCCTCTGTTACAAATGCCTACACAAAACAGCACCTTCCTATGTCTGTAAATGACTTCACCTGTACACTCCTTCTCGTTCCCTCTGCTCTGCTGCAGATACCCTGATACCTAGATTCAACCAATCCACTGTTGGCCGTCGCTCTTTCTCTATTTCTGGTCCATCAATCTGGAATGACTTCCCTCTCTCCCTTCGTGAAAAGCTTACTCATGACAGCTTTAAATCCAGCCTCAAAACATACCTATTTCAAACCTAAGATTTTTCCCTCTTGTTTCATCTCATATCTTCTTCTTCTTTCTTTCATTTGCCGCTGGTGCCTTTCGGCGTCGCGGGGAGACAAAACATATCTGTCCCTGCCTTTAACAGCCAAAATTCCATCATCCTGCTGAAATGTATACATAACAAAGTCAAACTTTTATTTTCAGATGGTACATTGAATAAGCAGTGCATTTGCTTTTTTCATCAAGCCATCTATCTAAAGAAAAAAAAAAGAGGAAAAAAGATAACATATATCCAGATATAGAATTAAAAAACCTAACCATACAAATAAAACAAGAGAAGACAATAACATATGCATACATGGAATTAAAAACAAAACAAAAAACCCAAAACAATATTAAACCATAATGACAATAATAATAAATGGAACTTATATAGCGCTATATCTTGCAAAGACAAATCAAAGCACATGCATTCAACCTAAACTTACACAGTCATACAACCAATGAAAAAAAATCAGTTCAAACAGATATTACAAACATGGTACACTGCAGACCAAATCTATGAAATAAAATTGCAATAGTCAAATGTTTTTCTTAAGCACACACACACACACACACACACACACACACACACACACACACACTCACACAGATCATATACTTTAGCAGGGTGATAGGACATAGGTTAGTGAAGGTGGGAGAGTTCTGATATGAAACAGGAGGGGGGAAATCTTAGGTTTGAAATAAATATGTCTTGAGGCTGGATTTAAAAGTGTCATAGCTAGGCTTCTGGCGAAGAGAGAGAGAGGGAGCTCATTCCAGGTCGATGGACCCGAAATAGAGAAAGAGCGGCGGCCAACGGTAGATTGGTTGAATCTAGGTATTCGTAGGCACAAGGTTTCTGCAGCAGAGCGGAGGGAACGTGAAGGAGTATACAGCCACTACAGGTTAAGACATTCACAGAGGTAGGAGGGTGCAGTTTTGTGGAGGCATTTGTAACAGAGGGTACAGATCTTATAATCTACTCTCTGTGGCACAGGCAGCCAGTGGAGAGATCGCAAGAGAGGGGTAATGTGCTCTGATTTTTTCTTTCTGAGAACTAGTTGAGCTGCGGAGTTTTGTATATGTTGAAGGGAGTGGATAGATGATGCTGGGAGACCAGCCAGAAGAGAATTGCAATAATCCAGACGTGAAAGAATGAGAGAAGTGACAAGTTTGGACAGGGTTCATACAGACTTGGTAGAAAAAATGTAGGGCCTTTTTAGGGCTTTTTAAGGGCCATTATTTCCAAATTTAGGGCCTAGCCATGGGGTATCAAAGTATCACCCTGTGTACATGTTTACTTTGATAAACCAATCTCAAACTCATGTAAGGAAAGTCTCCTCATCTAAAACTGCATGTTGGATATTGACACAAATTCAAGTTAAGTTCTAGAGTAGAATGTCTTTCAACCATAGATACCACAATGAATGAAAATCCTCACAGTAAAACTTCCAAGTCATGGTGTGATGAAAGTCTCCATGTCTTGAAATACCTAGCAAAGTGAAAACTGAAATAACTGTTCTGGATTTTAAGATGTTTTTTACAAACAAGTAGCAAAGTGAACTTATGATACTATCCCACAAATTTCATCTAATGTGAACTAGTCTCCTTGCCTCATCAAAGATGCAGATCTATGGTTACCTGGTACTAGAACTGGTAATAACAATACCCTCACACAGTCACATCCTTCGGATGAGACTATAAACCGAGGCCCCGTGTGCGAACACAAGCAGAACTTCTTGCACACACGTTAAATCCTGTTCCGCTTTTCGAAAGAGTAGGCCATTGTGTGCCGGTGGGAACATATGACAAAATTTACAAAACCGCATACACACGGGGACTGGATGTAAAAAAAAAAAAAAAAAGCACATGAGTGCTTATTCCATTATCCTCGATAAAAAACAAAAGTCATCTGAGCGCTTTGATTTGTTGCTTTACAAGATTCAGCGCTATATAAATTCCATACATTATTATTATTATTATTATTAAAGGAGTCCCATAACCTATAAGGTCGTAGGGGAGCGAGGCGTCAGAGACCTCACTTCTCTAGGGCCAGCATATTGAGGGCGGCGCCCATCTCCTCTCCCTCGCTGCTTTACCTTCCCTGACCCTAAAGAGGGCAGGTACCCATTTACAGGTGGGTGAACTGGGGGAACTGTACTGAAGCCAAGGCGTGCAAACGGTCACCCATCCAACTGGTAACCACGCTCGACGCTGCTTAACTTGGCTGGGGGAAAGCGAGTGCTCCGACCACTGAGCTATCCCGTCCCAGTCACAGTGCTTCTTCCAAATTCTGTTCCTATATTTCAATCTCATACATGCATAGATACAGGCAATCATACACACACCCACACTCGTCAGTGCATGAGAGAGAGAGAGAGAGACAATGACAAATTCTTTTATTTCGAGGATAATGAATAAGCACTCATGTGCTTTTTTACATCCAGTCCCCGCCCATAGGGATACATCTTAATAATAATCCAATACTTATACAGTCTAACAGTAGAAACATGGGGAAATAACCCTTTTCAAAAAGCCCCCCCCCCCCCCCCCAACAACCACCCCCCCCTGAAAGCAAACTAATAAAAGAAAGCCCTAACCCCCCCCCCCCCACAAAACAAACAAACAAAAGAGAAAGAAAAACCAAGAGAGAGAGAGAGGTTGCTGGATGCAAGTTCTCTTCACTATGAATACATGTACAAGTCCCGTATTATCAATGCAGACTGAGTGGTAGGCCTAACACTGGCTTGAAAAGGATGCCTCCCTCTCCCTGTAGCCTAGTATATCTATATATATCTATATCTATTTTGTTTTCCCATTCTCAAATGCGACTGTTTCATTAACTGCCATTTTGTAAAGTGCGTATGCCTACAGGAGAAAGAATAGCTAGCCTATTCACAGTGCAGCTGTGCTAAAATTGAAAAATCTCATACATAGAGAAGGACTGTAGTGCAGTAAACAGAAAACTTTTTTTTTTTTTAATCGTGATCACAGTTCCATAGTTTTAACATAATTTTCCTAACAAATTACAGACGTACCGTACAGATAGGTAGTCCTGCACATGTAAAAAATAATTGGGGAAAACAAAGCGACCATGCGCTTCCAATGGAGGTAAATTACCTCCCTTGGCAAAACAGCCGGCGCGACATGAATAGCAGACAACAGGCATTCTATTGGTGATATCGAACCTTGTTGGATGTTGCATCAGTGGAAAGGTACTTTCGAATGGCACCAATACACCGTAATTGATAGTAGCATGACTGACAGGTCTGGGTGATGAATTTTTGCATAGAGTGTGTTGTCGATAACAACACCTAGATAAGCGCTACATATATTCCATTTATTATCATTATTAGATACAGGCCAAACAGGCTGTGAGCTGAGTCAATGCTAGAACTGCACTCAGCTGACAAAACTGTTTACTTTCTTACATAAGTTAATACTAGGCCATGAGTTCAAAGGCTGAATAATAGTCTGTAAGTATAACACACCAACCTACCTGAGCCATCTGATCCACTTTCATATCCTCCAGAGTTGGGTACAGAGACATTTTGATTTGTGTGGTGTACTTTCTTCACACTGGAAATAAATCTGAAAAAGAAGGAAAAAAGATTGAAAACTGTAATTGGCAGTAAAAACACACTTAGACAGTATACTTAATCAAGTTAATGATTCTCACTGTTACTGTTATTTTTTTTTTTTAATTCAGAACAATCATGACTGTTTACATTATAACTACTTTTCTATAATGTAAAGATTGAACCTTTCTTTTCTTAGGTAATTTGTCAGATGGACATGGTTGCTTGTAATTTCTGGCGTAATTTGTCAGATGGACATGGTTGCTTGTAATTTCTGGCATTTGGCAAACTACTATTAAAACTAATGGCAAAATTAACGGAAGGCAAAACAGATCAAAAGCAATACCTAGCTTTCATTTTTAATTTGCTTAAGATTTCAAACTCATTTCTTAAAGTGTACTTTCACTGTCAGTTATGCCACTGTTCAATGTTAATTTTTTTGGTGTTGTTCTCGAATTTCCCCTGATCATGTCACAACAAGCCCACTGTTCTATGCTTCACCACACTAACAATTGGACAGCTGCTTGATCAACTGCATTAAATATCAAATGCCTTACTGAAACCTTAGGCACATCACATTACGATAGGCACATTTCTGTTATCTATACCACCATTCATACCAAGCTTACTCTTCAACAACATTTTTTTATGCTTAATATATACTGATGTTATACTGTAGTCTGCATACTTTCAGATAGAGTGCTTACTCTGAGTTTATAACATCATCCAACAATCTTTTTAGAGAATGAAGTCAAAAGCAATGTTTATTTCTCCTCAACTGGAAGGCTCAGTCACTGACTGACCGAGTCAATTATCATCCAAACCTGTGCCCTTCAGATCAGGAATCAAATAGTTTTTCTTTCAGCTACTTCACCCTCACAATCTCATTTCCAACATTTTTTGTTTTTGTATTGGTTTACTTATTTATCTACTTTAGTATTTATTTATTCATTCAGTTTTCAAATTGAAAGTAAATTTCAGTTAAATTTCCTCTTTAAACCAGAAGTTTATTCCAACCAGGATATAAATTAACAAATTTAAATGTTCAGTTTCATTTGGGCATGATTACTAAAACACAATTTAAATGTTCAGTTTCATTGGGGTATGATTACTAAAACACAGAATGTATATTTTCTAATTTAACTGCATTTTTGTCCTTTTCTTTTTACTTTTTGTTAAAGATTTTGCACATGTATATTAACTGTCTCAAAAATAAGTTAACTGCAACATGTATTATCATAATTATGACAATGAAAACTATTGATTTATTTCAGAGAATGAAATTCAGCATTTCTGTAGAAGATTTGTACTATTGGACCATCAACAGTTTTACAAGCTACAAACTGGAGCATGAAGTGATGAACTAAGGTGGCAAACTTTAAACTACTCTCATTGTCGATGTATAAAATACCTTTCAGATCTGTCAACACCCACCAGTGGTTCTCAAAGCTGAGAAGAGAATCTGCCAAACAAAAAGTAGGCCTATGCCACTCCTGACTATGTGACTATGACTAGGCCTATGAGTGAAAACCATGTGATCATTATAGCCCTACCCCTTGGCATGAACCTGCGTTTTGTTTATTTATAGCCATATCTTTTATACCCCCTGGGCGTTTTACTTCAGACACCAGTTACGGCTATCAAAAGCATTCCATGTACAGTATAACAAATGTTAAAACTAAAAAAGTAACGTATTATTAAAAAAAAGTGATCCCCTCCACATCTTGAAGTAAAAAGCAACCAGGAACCAGGAATAGTAGTCAATGTTCACTATTGACGACACCAAAACGGCTTGAGCAGATGAAAGGCAAAAGCTAAGGTAACTCTAACAAGGGGAGAAACCAAAAATTACCAGTTCTCCCAGCTGTTTCAGTCCCCCAATACCAAATCGATCTTAGCACGATTGTGTAAATATCACATAACTGCATATCAACAATAAATGTAGATGGCGACTTACCAACTAACGCGCTGTCTTCTGGTTTATTACACAACGCAGGTTGCGATCTGATTTATAAACAAGGAACTATCTCTCAATGACGTCATTTGTCATATGACCCTGACATCATTGAAGTCACGAAGCTAATCATAAAACAGTAGAATACCGGCCAAAATGATTAAAAAAATAACACAACGCAATCAATATTTGTTGCCATATATGGCACTTACTGCCCGAAAGCTGTCAACTTAACTGAATAATACATTAATAAAAATAAATACGTGTGAACATCCGATAACAATTCCGGAAGTGGACGGAATCTGAATGTCAGAATGGCTACCAAAACAGATGGGGTCGCGGAAAACCGACCCCCTGATCGTCACAAAGGCGCCAGTGACCCGAAACCACCAATTGAGTCGATGAAGACAGTCATTACAGAGAAAGGTAGGTAACCGAAAATTTTTGACATGACTGGTGTCTTGCGACAAAGATGACAGGAGAACACGCCCAACTGGTAACCCCACCGGGGACTTTACCATTTTCAATCGATCGCCCGAGCTGTCGCTGGCAATTGCCCGTTTTACGTGACACCACACAGCAAATGGACACGACTGTATATTTCGTATATCAGTTACATGTAGCCAGTCTTATGAGTGTAATTTATAACATGTAAAAAAAAAATCAGATTAATCAAACTGCTTTATTGCTCCATAGAACTGCAGAGATCAATCATTCCTGAAGATTTAAAATCAGCAAAGTGTTTTAAAAGCTGAGTCTCAGTTAAATGATTCGCTGTATTTATTTAACTGTCTGTCACACTTACTCAATTCAAACATTTTTGTGTGTGGTTGAGATTGTTATATGAATCACGCTGAATTGGTCACTATCTAGCATCTTATCACCCCCGCCCCCCCCCCCCCCCCCCCCCCCCCCACACACACACACAAACACAAAAAAACAACCTGCCAACCAACCAAAAAACCCCCAAAAAACATTATACCCCCCTCTCCCGAATAAACAAACAAAAAACAAACAAAAAACCCCTCAACAGTTACACTCTTAGTACTTAGTCTTACTCAGTTACTGAGAAAAGACATTACAAGTTTACTGGGGAAAAGTTGTTACTTATTAGAAATTGTCTAACTTAAAATGGAAAAAAAAATCAACAATATTTCAATTTACTGACAACTTAACTGTGCTATAGCAGTGCACCCACAGTAAGAACAAATTCACAACAAAGGTGGGTAGGGTTGGGGGTTTGCAAGTTTTACACAATATGTCAACTTTTTCTATATTATTATTAGAATGAGAAGTGAATATATTCAATTATATCCAGTAATTGTGTAATTTATGCATTGTGCAACTTACTTTGATTTTAATTAAAGATATGGATCTCTTAATCTGATATAACATGTTGAAAAATTTATATTCTTTTAAAAATACTTCAATGACACTGATAGTGATAACACAGTATTTGAATCTAGGTGTACTAGTACTTGTAGTAGTACTACTGTACTACTGCTACTTATTCACACTGAAAGAATGGATTACTTTTTCACATTTTTTTCTGTACTGTTTTGTAAGTCATTCTATTGCCCCTTTGAAATGCTATTTTCTTTTCATTGAGAAATTATTTTGATAATTTTGTCACCCAAGGCTTGTTGTTGGGGAATACTTTTACTGCTTATTGTGGAACAATCATATCTTCACAAAAAGAAATGTAATGAATGTATACATCAGTCACTTCATCTCTACTTTCACTTGCAGCGAGAAACACATTCCAAGTTGTGTGCTGAAAACCTTTTAATTTCACACATTAATTCGTCAACACTTTCACACGCTTTTTTACAACAGGGTATGTTTTTATGTTTGGCATGTATGCCGGTATGAGGCAGATTGTGTTGTGGTCTTATGTACCAGTGGATGGGAGAATAACAGATTTGCATGCACTAAAAATATTTCCAAAACGTTTTTGTTTACACACGCATGCATGCATGCACACACACACTGACACACACACACACACACACACACACAATATCACTCTGACATACATGTGCCCTCATAAAACTGCTCTTAAATGGCCTAACGCATGATAATGATAATGCATACTGATACAGAGACACAAATATGCAGTGTTAGACAGAGATGTGTACATGTGTGGGTGTGTGTGTGATTATCTGTTCTTTTATTTTATTTCGAGGATAATGGAATAATACCTCATGTGCTTTTTTACATCCAGTGGTATGCGGTTTTGTAATGTCATCCTTTCCCACCGGCACAAAATGACTTACTCTTCCAAAAAGTGAAACGGGTTTTAACATATGTGCAAGATGTTCTGTGTGTGTTCACACACAGGGCTGCGGTTTATGTCATCTGAAGGACTTGGTTTTGGTTTTGTATGTGTGTGTAACTGTAAGCGTGTGTGTGTCACTCTGTGTGCCACTGTATGTTTGAAAAATGAATGAATGTTTTTTGACTTTGTACCCCCCTCCCCCTCCACCTCCCCTTGCAGAAATTTACATTAAATTACTTTTCTGCTGATGTTTTGCAGATAGGTAAGCCGGTCGAAAGAGACTTGTCTGTTTTAAAAAGTGTTGGAGCAGGCACAAGTAACAGTCATTACAAGAACATAAAACATAGCATCTGAGGCTACAGCAGTAAGTAGATTCAGAGGACAGTCATCCCCTCCTTTTTGCTCTTCCTACCTGGCCTCTCACTCACTTTACAAAGGATAGACCAGTAAGCTGAAGGCAAGATGTAAACAAGGCAAGAGACTTGAAGATAGCCAGAAACTGCCTGCCTGCCTGCCTGCCTGCCTGCCTGACAGTCGGGACAGTGAGTAATGTGCTTGCTCACACTTCCTGCTTGGCTTGTCAAACTTCAAAATTTTCAGAAGACACATAGGGAGAAAGTGAGGTGCACTGACTCAGTGACAGTGATGGTGGTGGTACTCGTGTGACCTTGCTTTATTGTTGACGGTATGAACATCAAAGCAGAACAACTGGATGTCGTCAATTCTTGAAGATATAGATGATTGTTTTCAGAGCAGTGGCATATTAAGGTAAAGCTGCTGTACTTATTGACATATGTTGTTTCCTTAAAATGGCATCTTTTCAGTTTGGTAACAAACATGAAAGAATAGACTGAACAGGTTTTAAGTTGTTGGTTGCCTCTGATACAGTGATAGGTTTTTTTCTATTGTGTTGTGTTTTTTGTTTCTTTGGTTTTGTAAGGTTATCTCAGGACTACATCTTTTGGTGCTTGTGATTACAAATTACACAGTGACCTGAAGATGTAATGGGAATGGCAAGGTTTTGTTTGTTTTGTTTTGTTCATGTCTGACATATTACATGTACATGCATATCAGTTAACATGGACATAAATGTCTGAGTCCAGCAACATGAATTGCTCTTGAAAGGATATCATATTGATAGGTCAAAGAACATTATGACTTATTCAAATTGTTAGAAGGCAGTCAGCAGTGACCTGGTTTTGGGCTCAGAACTGAAGTGTTGTGCCTTTCACAGAGCTTTAGCAAACCCAAACTTCAGCAGCTGCATGTTGCTGGTTGTTCAACAAAGCCTGTTGAACAAAAAAGTAAGACAATCAATGAGACCAAGCCAGTGATGGCATGGTCTGGACATAGGTTTGATCTGCATGTATGCCCAAAATGGAAAGTAGAGGACAAGCACAATACCACACTGGAAAACAGCAACTAAAATAATTTGATCAGTCATTATTTGAAGAAAAAAGAAAGTGGGTGGGAAGTCTGATCTGTTTGCTCACACACACGCACGCACGCGCGCGCGCACGCACGCACGCACGCACGCACGCACGCACGCACGCACGCACGCACGCACGCACGCACGCACACACACACACACACACACACACACACACACACACACTCCAGCAGTAATGTTGTTGTTCTTCAGCCAGAGCTCTGAGGTTCCCCAATGGTGTGATTTAGCTATTTGTAATGTGACAGTTTCTGTCCACCTTTCACCGTCCAAATTTGGGGATGGTGCATAAACAAGAGATATGTGTAAGTGTTCATACGTTTATAAAAACAAACAAACCCAAAAACGACCATGTCATCTGTTCCTACTGGCATGAAATGGCCTACCAGACTCTTCCTAAAGGGGTAACAGGTTTTGCGTTTGTGCAAGATGTTCTGCATGCGTTCGAACACAGGGCTTTGATAAATAGTCGTATCTGTAGGACTTCTGGTGGAGTGGAGTCAGTATTGATGTTATCTCCAGGGTAAAGTTTCCTAAAATGGGTGCCTCAGTGGTGGCTCGATCCCAGGCTGTCAGATCATGAGCACAACAACGCTCTAACCACTAGGCTATCCTGCCCCCCATCCATCCAAAGTTTAAATTCCATTAGAAGAGCTCTGCAGTTTTCCCCCCAACCCTAGAAGAAGAAAGGTAGCCCTGGAAATGGGAGTTGTGGAAGGGATAGTAAACCCAGTCAGTACAATGTGGATTTAGTGCATGGAAATGAAGAAACCCAGTCAGTACAATGTGGATTTAGTGCATGGAAATGAAGAAACCCAGTCAGTACAATGTGGATTTAGTGCATGGAAATGAAGAAACCCAGTCAGTACAATGTGGATTTAGTGCATGGAGAAATGAAGAAACCCAGTCAGTACAATGTGGATTTAGTGCATGGAAATGAAGAAACCCAGTCAGTACAATGTGGATTTAGTGCATTGAGAAATGAAGAAACCCAGTCAGTACAATGTGGATTTAGTGCATGGAGAAATGAAGAAACTCATGGATAACAATAAGAATAACAATTGAATTGCTTCATGCAATATCCAAACTTGTCACATCTCTTATTCTTTCTCGACTGGACTACTGTAATTCTCTCTTCTGATTAAAAAAAAAGAGGAAAACTGTGGGCGCACCTTCCTTGAAAACGTCATGCAGCCAAATCTTTCCACACCACACCACACTGTGCCATGCCATGCCACGCCACGCCACACCACGCCATGCCATGCCACACCATGCCACATCATGCCATATCACACCATGCAATGTCACACCACACCACACCACATCATGCCATATCACACCATGCAATGCCACGCCATACCACACCACACCACGCCACACCACACCACGCCATACCACATCATGCCATAACACACCATGCAATGCCACACCACACCACGCCATACCACACCATGCCACATGGGCCATACACACACACACCCCACCATACCACATCACACCATGCAATGCCACACCACCCCACCCATACCACATGCCATACACACCACACCATCAGCCATATCACACCATGCAATGCCACACCACACCACACTATGCCACATCATGCCATATCACACCATGCAATGCCACACCACACCATACCACACCACACCAGACTGCATAGCACTGCTCTGCACTAAGTTCTAGTATAGTAGGCTAAATATTTCTTAGTAATGAACTACATTGCATGATAGTTCAGTACAGGACAGTACACTACACTACACTACACTACACTACACTACACTACACACACACTACACACAAGCATGTGTGTGCGCACACAGACAGACAGACAGACATACATGACACACACACACGGCAGAGCAGTACACTGGATCACACTTCACTGCACTAAACTATTACAGCCTACACCACGCACACTTGTTTGTGTGTATGTTTTGTGGGTGCACTTTTAAAGAGTTTTTTTCTGTTTGTTAATTTTGTTGGCTTGTTTTATTTAGGTTTGTATCATTATATATTTAAAAACATGTGATCTTGTATCATAAAAAAACCATTCAATAATATTAATTCATTTTATTTTTATCAAATTTTTTAATATATCTTTATTTATTTATTAATTATTATTATTATGAAAAAAAGTAATTGCACTGCTTATTTTCTGTATCATCTGGATAATTATAAAATTATGACATCTCAAGTGACATGACACACTCCGTGACGAACATGAGCAAAAGGGAAAGAACTTTACACATCAAGGAACAGTTTTAGTTTACTCCAGTTGAAGTGTAGTTCCCTCCCTTGTTATGCACTGTCGGAGAGAAGGCGATCACAATATCCAGTAACCACATTCCCTACTGTTTCCTTGCTGCCACTCAGTATTTGTTCTTTGGACATATTTATTTATTTATTTTTCCCTCTTTCCTATCCTTCTCTTTGTTTCTGCCT
>CM054140.1:1956415-2062645 GCA_028751875.1 Rapana venosa
CTCAGAGACAAGTGTCAGAGAGAGAGAGAGAGAGAGAGAGAGAGAGACTTGGAATGTTTTGTTTCCCTAATTTTCAATGAAGAATCAGCTTCTTCATCAGGGACTCCCTGAGGTAGTCTTTACTAGGATGTTCAAGGTTTAAAAACATTGATCTCATAGCAGTGAACAGAATGTCATTGATTTTAAACAACTCTTTTATCTAAAACATTCCTGAGCGTGGCTTATTTCCTAGGCAAACACACTATCTTCAGCACACTCATCCCGGCCGCGTCACCTCATACAGCCTCGCCCACTTCTTAAAGAATGTACATGTATAATGATTACGATCAACGCCTGGAGAAGGAAAAGACAAGACAAGACAAGAAAAGCCATGGCAGGTGACCTTTCTTTCTGACTGGCCTGGTGGGGGGTGGGGGGTCTGAGAGGGGGGGATAGAAAAGGTGAACCCCCCATCATGAGGGAAGAGCAGAGTGTGGTAAAGGTGACTGATGTGTAAGCCCTGAAATGTGTTCAGCCTGCTCTGCCTGCCTGCTCTGCCTGCCTACCTGCATCCTCTGGCTGGCAAAAGGAGCAACACAAAGAAGGGCACAACCTTCAGCTGGAGTGTGTGTGTGTGTGTGTGTGTGTGTGTTTGTGTGTACACCAGAGGTCATTTACAAAGAGCTGTGTTGCTGTTGAAATGAACTGAATCGAATACCACTTTCACAAGTTTGAGTCATGGCAGATTTTTCTGCCTGAAATTTAGGCTGCTCTCCCTGGCAAGAGTGTGTTGCTACAGGAGCAGTGCCACCCACGTGTGTGTGTGTGTGTGTGTGTGTGTGTAATTTTTATCTGTTTGCAAGTTTGTTTGCTTCCCTATCAGAGTGGAATTTTTTGTCTACAGACTTTTGCCAGAAACAACTCTCTGCTACATGCGCTAAATATGTACTGCACACATGACCTCGGTTTATCATCTCAAGTGAAAGGCTAGTACCCAGGCCACCACTCAAGATCTAGTGGATGGGGGAACACTTTGGGCACAAACAGGGATTCTTTGGCACAAACAGGGATTCCCTTCTTCTTCTTACTGAGTGCTCAGACAGTGACTTGTTGTCTGTCTTGTCATTGTCTGAAGAAGGAGAATGCCTTGCGCTGCAGTAAATCGCCTGACCCAGCCAGACCCAGTGCATTCAACTTCAGTGTGGGAGAGAATTGTTATCTTTTAAGTCTTTCTGGAAAAAGAGGCAGGAGAGTGGACCAAGAAGGCCGAAAATTGACAAGAAAGAGGTGACAGGAAGAAAAGGAACAAGGCAGAACAAAGAGAGGGATAGAAAAGATGATGTTCACCTTTGCGCCTGTCGGCAGCACTGCATGTGGCTCGTGTTTTTGTGTGGCTCGTGTTTTTGAATGCTGGATGTGTGTGTTATTCTGCTTCCTTTTGATAAATTTTTACATCTTCTTGTTCGTTTTTTTCACCATGGGTTATATGGTCAGAACATTTTAATTTGTTATTATCTACTTTATGAGATATTTCAATGTTTAATTTTTCATTTTCTGTTTGATTGTTCAAAATTTCGAATCGACTTATGAATTGTGTTTATTTGACTGTGCTGGTCTTCGTGACCAAACTGACCCTGCTGCCGTTCAACAAATTGCACGTGATTCACGAACTGACACCATCCCCATCAATCAAGACTAGTGCCTGTTGTTCTGCTACCATGGCAGTGAGAGCTGCGGACATTAGAGCTATGCTCGCACCTGAGTTTTGTCAAAAACAATACACGTTTGCTCCTGAGATTAAGCAGCATGTAACAAACTTAGGCATTCATCACCGCAAAACCAGATGGGGAACACGGGCAGGCCGACGTCAGCGACAGTGGTGGGCTTCCCTCGCCCATGTCTCCCCCCTCACCTCTGACGTCACTTCTGTAACCCCTGACAACGCTTCTTCCCCATGCTGCCGTCTACCCGCCCCTTCAGCTTTTGATTGTTCTGTTGTTTGTGATTCTGACAATGTTTTTTGTTCAGATGATGTATATTATTATGTGTGTCAAACACACACAGTTCTTTTGCCATCTTCTACTCCCGATTCACCATCTAAACTCTTGTCTGTTCTTCCGCTAGCCACATCTCCACCATCGCCTTCATCCTCTTCCTCCGATTCTTGTCCAAACTCACCACTTTCATCTTCAACCTCTCCACCTCTTTCAGATCTCCTTCAAGTTTGTTCATTGTGCAGTCTGTCTGTCCAAATGGAAAAGCCGACTACGTTTCTGATTTTATCTCTGAAAAAATATTGACTTGACCTTCCTCACCGAGACTTGGCTTAAACCACATGGCTATGGGCCAGAAATAAAACAGCTGACCCCTCCAGGATATAAAACTATTTCTTTTCCCCAACTCTCTCAGGAGGTGGGATTGCCATAATTTTCAAAGACATATTGGAACCAGCTCTTTCTTTCAGTCACAAACCTTCCATTCCCTCACGACTCTTGAAGTTTGCGAAATCAACCTCAACCTACCTGGCCACTCTATTACTTTCTGCTGCCTTTACCGTCCACCTCCCAGCCGTAAAAACAATCCGACATCTTCTCTTCTTCACCAAGAATTCCAGTCACTCCTCGACCACTTCAGCCTCTCTCCCACTAAACATAATTCTCGGTGATTTCAACTTCCATTTCGACAACCAATCTTCTCCAGATGTCAAACGTCTTTCTCTGTCCAACCATTCTCTCTCCCAACTGGTAAACGAAGCAACGCACAGATCTGGCCATAGTTTAGACTGGCTGATTACTAATGCTTCATTTAATCTTATCACATCTGTCTCTGTCACCGACGAACTGCATTCTGATCATTCCGCCATTCTTTTCCACCTCAACATCACAAAACCTGTCAGAAAGAAGAAATATGTTACTCGTCACAATCTTAAGGCTTTACACATTCATATCTTCTCTTCACAAGCTTCCAACGTTTTTCACAAACCTCTGACCACACTGACCTCTCTGATAATTATAACACTATTCTCCGCCAATTGCTTGATGAGCATGCACCTCCTACTGATCATCTCCTTCCTGACAAACCCTGTGCGCCATGGTATACCCAAGACATCTTGATAGGGAAGCGCAAACGCCGGCAACTAGAACGGCAGTGGCGGAAGTCAAAAACTGAAATCAACAAACAGCTTTTCCAAAAACAAATAAAGTCAAACTTTTAATCCATTCAGCAAAGATAGACTACTACTCTTCCCAAGTTCTCTGTGCTACATCATTAAAATCTCTTTTTTCCCTGACCTCAAATCTCCTTGGATCTGCAAAAACAACTCCTCTGCCTAACACCCACAGCCTGTCTGAACTTCCATCCATATTTTCTGCCTTCTTTTCAGACAAAGTCTGCAACATACACTCCAGACTGGATCAGACTCAATTCCAGCCTGCGCCTCCTGATCCCCAGTTCACTGGCACTCCTTTCTTTTCCTTCCATCCCACAAGTGAAAAAGAAATCATACAATTCTGAAGGAAATGACTATAAAATCATGCGACCCTTGACCCCTACCTGCTCCTGTTTTCTCACAATGCCTTCCACAAACTGGTACCTATTATCACTAAAATAGTAACTCATCTCTTGTGTCAGGAAATTTTCTATCGCTCTTAAAACCGCAATAGTCACACCTCTACTGAAAAAGCACGACCTTTATCCCAACATTCTGAAGAATTATAGACCTGTCCCTTTAAAATTACCCTTTTTCTCTAAAGTACTAGAAAAAGTTGTTCTCAAACAGCTCAACAGTCACCTTCATTCCAATGATCTTCTTCCCCCTTTTCAATCTGCCTATCGCACCAACCACAGCACTGAAACCACCCTAGTCCACACTTTAGATACACTTCTACTTGCTTCTGATGCAGGAAAAATCTCCCTCCCCACTCTTCTTGACTTATCTGCAGCCTTTGACACTATAGATCACTCAATTCTTCTCTCTCACCTCCAAAATATGTTTGGTATTAATGGCACAGCCCTCACCTGGTTTAGTTCATACCTCACAGACCAATTCCAGAAAGTTATTGTAAACAAAATTCAATCAAAACCTGTCAAAATGGAAAGTGGAGTCCCACAGGGATCAGTCCTGGGCCCTGTTCTCTTTACTCTTTACTCTGCTCCACTCTCACATATAATAAACAACCACCATATTGATCATCATTTCTATGCAGATGACACTCAGCTTCAGTGCAGTGATACTGTTGAAAACTTGCCTTCCCTCCTGACAAATATGTCCTACTGCCTTCAAGACATTCAAAACTGGATGACTCAGAACAAGTTACAACTTAATGCCGATGAAGCCATGCTCATAGGGACCGAACATAAACTCTCCTCCATCACAAAGACTTCAATAGAATTTGGCAATGCGTCAGTTCCATTGGCCAACTCTGAAGTATTTAGGAGTAGTTCTTGACAACACACTCTCTATGAAAAAATTCATCACCCATACCTGCCAGTCTTGCTATTATCAATTACGGGGCATAAGCGCGATTCACAAGTATCCGTCCACTGATGCAACTTCCAAGCTTGTCACATAATAATAATAATAATAATGTATGGAATTTATACAGCACTGAATCTTGTAAAGAAACAACATCTCTCATTCTTTCACGTTTAGACTACTGTAATTCTCTTTTGGTTCGCCTACCAGCATCATCCATCCACTCTCTTGAACGCATACAAAACTGCAGAAAGTAAAAATCTGAACACATCACTCCTCTTCTGCGATCTCTTCACTGGCTGCCTGTCTCACAAAGACTGAAGTATAAGATCAATACCCTCTGTTTCAAATGTCTCCACAAATCTGCACCCTCTTATGTCTGTAACTGTCTTCACCTGTACACTCCATCCGTTCCCTTCGTTCAGCTGCAGATACTTTGTTCTTTCAAACACCCAGATTCAAACAAACCACTGTTGGCCGTCGCTCTTTCTCTATTTCTGGTCCATCTACCTGGAATGACCTCCCTCTTTCACTTTGCCAAAAGCCTTCATTTGACACCTTTAAATCCAGCCTCAAAGCACACTTATTTCTACCGGGTACTGCCCCTCATATCGACCCTAATTTTCAACAGCAACCTTCACCTCCGAACGTTGTTTTGCAAGTGTGTGTGAGTGTTTGTGTAGTGTGCGCGCATGCCCTGTGTTTGTGTGCGGGTGGCGACATGGATTTGAAATATGCTGTTCATTATGTTTAAGGAGAGTTGCATGCGTGTAAATAATTTTAGTGCAAGTGCTTCGATTTGTTTTTACAAGATTCAGCGCTATATAAAGTCCATATATTATTATTATTATTGAAAGAGGGAATTCCTATCACAGAATTTCCAGGTGGGGACACAGTTGATACTGACAGGGGGACAGACACTGTTGATTGATACTGACAGGGAGACAGACACTGTTGATTGATACTGACAGGGGACAGACACTGTTGATACTGACAGGGGGACAGACACTGTTGATTGATACTGACAGGGGGACAGACACTGTTGATTGATACAGGGGGACAGACACTGTTGATTGATACAGGGGGACAGACACTGTTGATTGATACAGGGGGACAGACACTGTTGATTGATACTGACAGGGGGACAGACACTGTTGATTGATACTGACAGGGGGACAGACACTGTTGATTGATACTGACAGGGGGACAGGCACTGTTGATTGATACTGAAAGGGGGACAGACACTGTTGATACTGACAGGGGGACAGACACTGTTGATTGATACTGACAGGGGGACAGGCACTGTTGATTGATACAGGGGGACAGACACTGTTGATTGATACTGACAGGGGGACAGGCACTGTTGATTGATACTGACAGGGGGACAGACACTGTTGATTGATACTGACAGGGGGACAGACACTGTTGATTGATACTGACAGGGGGATAGACACTGTTAATTGATACTGACAGGGGGACAGACACTGTTGATTGATACAGGGGGACAGACACTGCTGATACTGACAGGGGGACAGACACTGTTGATTGATACTGACAGGGGGACAGACACTGTTGATGATACTAAAGGGGGACAGACACTGTTGATTGATACTGAAAGGGGACAGACACTGTTGATTGATACTGACAGGGGGACAGACACTGTTGATTGATACTGACTGGGGGACAGACACTGTTGATTGATACTGACAGGGGGACAGGCACTGTTGATTGATACTGACAGGGGGACAGGCACTGTTGATTGATACTGACAGGGGGACAGACACTGTTGATTGATACTGACAGGGGGACAGACACTGTTGATTGATACAGGGGGACAGACACTGTTGATTGATACAGGGGGACAGACACTGTTGATTGATACTGACAGGGGGACAGACACTGTTGATTGATACTGACAGGGGGACAGACACTGTTGATTGATACTGTCAGGGGGACAGACACTGTTGATACTGACAGGGGGACAGACACTGTTGATTGATACTGACAGGGGGACAGACACTGTTGATTGATACTGACAGGGGGACAGACACTGTTGATTGATACTGACAGGGGGACAGACACTGTTGATTGATACTGACAGGGGGACAGACACTGTTGATTGATACTGACAGGGGGACAGACACTGTTGATTGATACTGACAGGGGGATAGACACTGTTGATTGATACTGACAGGGGGACAGACACTGTTGATTGATACAGGGGGACAGACACTGCTGATACTGACAGGGGGACAGACACTGTTGATATACAGGACACATGATCTGAAGGGGGACAGACACTGTTGATTGATACTGACAGGGGGACAGACACTGTTGATTGATACTGACAGGGGACAGACACTGTTGATTGATACTGACAGGGGGACAGACACTGTTGATTGATACTGACAGGGGGACAGACACTGTTGATTGATACAGGGGGACAGACACTGTTGATTGATACTGACAGGGGGACAGACACTGTTGATTGATACTGACAGGGGGACAGACACTGTTGATTGATACTGACAGGGGGACAGACACTGTTGATTGATACAGGGGGACAGACACTGTTGATTGATACTGACAGGGGGACAGACACTGTTGATTGATACAGGGGGACAGACACTGCTGATACTGACAGTCTCTCCCCCTCCCCCCTACCAGGCAACCCCAAGAGGGCAGTAAATGAGGATCAAAACTGCACTTCTCACCCTGTAGGCAAGTGTTTCATTTACACCTCTGATCCATGTTTTTTTCTATTATATATATATATATATATATATATAATATATATATATATATATATATATATATATATACATATATATATATATATATATTAGTTAATCTTTTCTTCTTTTTCTTCTTCTTCCTTTTTTGTCATGTTTCTCCCAGGGAAGGTTTGACATTGATGAGCCTTCTCCATCTCTCTCTGTGTTTTGAGCTTCCTCCTTATTTATGACAGGGGACAGATATATATATATATATATATATATATATATATATATATATATATATATATATATAGTTAATCCAGATTTTTAAATCATTTATGTAACTCATGATTTTCAGTCATTTTTTTGTGCATGATTTTCTGTTTTGTGGATTAAAATTTAACCAAAATAAAATAAAACAAAACCAAAACATAAAAAAAACAAAAATAAAACGAAACGTACCCCTCCCCCCTCTATATTTCTTACAAACAGAAACAAGACAAAGTAAAGTTCGCTTAAAATTGTATTAAGAAACTGCTGACAAACAGTAATATACTCTTAGAAATGCTAATGGTAACTGTCTTTACTTTAGCCATAACTCCAATCCCGAATGTAAATTTCCAATACAGGAGCAAACTATTTGAGCATCCCAACAATGAAAACAAATTACAGTCTGGCTTCATATGTGTGTGTGTGTGTGTGTGTGTGTGTGTGTGTGAGAGAGAGAGAGAGAAGCGACACTGCTGAAAAGAGGATTTCTTTCTCAATCACTTTGAAAAGCCAGGCACAGCCTGATGTATAGATCTATACATACAATCTGCTGTCAGCTCATAGGGCAGTATTCAATTGGTATCAGCATGATCTGTGATGGATATTTTCAGCAACATGACCTGTAGGCCTAACTTGCTTAAGGCTCTAGTTGATGTAGACACTGAAAACAAAAGGAAACTGCAAACCCCTATCCCTCCCCTCCATGGACGTACAACTGTGAGTCAGAAAACAACAGGAGTTACACACTCTGATACAGTGACCCCAGTCACTTAGATTGTTTTTTGTCTGTCAGATGAAAGTTGATTACAAAACCATAGGAGACACACACACACACACACACACTCTGACCCCAGCCACTTGCATTGCTGTCTTTCTGTGTAAAGTTGCTTGCGCAATGTAGGAAAAAGACAGAAGCCCCATATATACTATAATACACTACAGTGACCCCAGTCACTTGCATTGTTGTCTGTCAGTGTAAAATTGTGCAAGGCTGGAACCAACAGGAGCCACATACATACAGTGACCCCGGTCACCTCCATTTCTGCTTATCAGTCTTACTAGCGCCAAAATATGTTTTGATTTTCAGAGATCTATGGGATGTCAGTTTTACTGCAGTGTAACAAGTATACATCCCCCCCCTCTGCAGCCATGCCTAAGGGTGTGGTCATTATACGCTGATGAAACAGCAATATAACATTGTAGAAGATTAACAAAAATAGAGACAGACATTGTACATGCTGAGTGAAATAGGAAATAACATTGTTGAACATAACAAAAAAGACATTGTACAAGCTCTATAATAGAATAAAGGAGACAATAAAGCAGCTCAATGGACTTTTTTTTTCCACACAGTAAAGCAGCTCTATAGACTTTTTCACACAATTAAGCAGCTCTAAAAAGAAGACATCTTTTTATACATTAAAGCAGCTTTTGAAAAACATTTGACTATTGCCATTGTACAAGCTCTATAATAGAATAAAGGAGACAATAAAGCAGCTCAATGGACTTTTTTTTCCCACACAGTAAAGCAGCTCTATAGACTTTTTCACACAATTAAGCAGCTCTAAAAAGAAGACATCTTTTTATACATTAAAGCAGCTTTTGAAAAACATTTGACTATTGCAATTTTATTTCATAGATTTGGTCTGCAGTGCCATGTTTGTAATGTCTGTTTGAACTATTGATTATTTGTCATTGGTTGTATGACTGTAAGATTAGGTCGAATGCATGCGCTTTGATTTGTCTTTGCAAGATATAGCACTATATAAGTTCCATTTATTATTATTATTATTATAGTATAAAGGAGACAACTTTTCACACAATTTAAGTCTGGCCTCCAAAAGCAACTCAAAAACAACAAATTTTAAACCGCCAAAGTGTTAAGAGTAGTGGTGTCTGATTTCACACACTAAATGAAAAAATGTTTGCTAAATTAATGTTGAGGGTTCACCCGTTGGCATCACAGAATACAGCCAGCATTAAGCCTTTAGTTGCACACACACACACACACACACAAGGCCTTTAGTTGTTGCAGCCGATGATAAAGACATGATCTTCCTTCTCCACTTGCTCTGTCTTTGCTGGCCCTCATGCCACAGGATTCAGTGATGTTGCCAATGAGAGAAGCTGGTGGTTTGCCTTTTTTCTTTTTGCCCCTATCTTGCCTTGAAAGACAGTCTTCATAAGGTCTGGATCTTGGGTTTTGTAATGCATGGCCTATATATATTTATAAATATATATTGTTAGTTTCCTTTTATTTATTAATTGAAGTAAAAGGTTTTCTTGTTGTTCCCAGTTTGTGAAGTATGCTTTCCTTTGTTCTTTTATATGTCCAGCTGACCCCCAGCATCCTTTTAGAAAAATAACATCTCAGCTATTTTGATTTTTTTCATTGTCGTTTCTTTGATTTGTTGCTTTACAAGTTTCAGCGCTATTTAAATTCCATACATTATTATTATTATCCAGGATTCACAGCCATATAGCATGATGATCCACAGGCAAGCATTTCATTATTTTCATTTTCAGCTGGTAAGGGATGCTGATATCTTTCCAGATGCTGTTTAGTTGGATCATTCTACTTTTTGTCCTGGCTATCCTTGGTACATGATCCATCATTTGTTTTGACTGGGCCAAGATATATAAAGTCTTCACCTCATGCAGAGACCTGCCTCGTGGTGGTGGAACTTGCATGTCGGCTATGATCCTGTGATGAGCTATGCAGGCCAGGACTCAGTTCCTGGCAGGTCCAACCCAAGCAGACAGGTTGTTGGGGGAGGGGCCAGACTAAAGATGCACACATTCACAACAAGAAAGCAATTGATGACAAACTCCTTGATGCACATGCTCACTTGCCAAGAGCTACCCCCAAATGATACAGGAAAAGAGAAGAAAACGTTGAGGTAAAGTAAAAGGTAAAGGTGTCCCATAACCTTTAAGGTCGTAGGAGAACGGAAAATAAACAAGATAATATTTAACTATTTATCCTTTTCTTTGTTATGTTCAAAGGTAAGTTTTGCTTTGAAAGTGACAAATCCACCCCCCCCCTCTTTTTTGTTTGTTTGTTTGCTGTAGAATAAGGCAGAAGAAAAGTTGTGTCTGCACAGAAAGTTCTGCCTACATTAGCCTAATCTCTGTGTCATCTGCCTTTTGGCCACAGGCAGCCAGCCCTGCTTTCCTGGCCAGGGTTTACACAGGAGATGAAAAGCCTTCACAGTTGAGGGAGGGAGGGAGGGAGGGAGGGAGGGAGGAGGTAGTGGATCGTTCAGTCCTACTGCTCCCTCACCTGTGACATAGCTGACATAGTCCACAGTTAGTGGGCTGGAACCACAGTACAGTAGTGGGAGGGACCAGGTGTGGAAGGGAAGCAGTACACCATCACACCCCCTGCCCTCCACCTCCACTACTGTCCAGGGTTTGCACACCAAATATGGAAGGCATACATAGGATCCCCATCATTCCTTTCCTTTCCTTCCCTACAGCTTGGTTCAGGGACACAGCAGGGTGATAGATTTGCTGACTGGGGAGCAGTGCTATAGAGTAACTATACCGTATAGGCCTAGAGTACAGGGCTCTGTAGAGCCCACACAGTGGGGGACTGAATCTGGCAGTGAAGTAGATAGACAAGCTCTACCTACACTAGGCTATCACTAGTATCACTAGTCTAGTTAGTCCTTGACAGATCTATAAATAATACAGACCCACTGACTGACTTCTCCCTCAACTCCTAGTGGAGTTGTTGGGGTACTGCCCAATTCTGGTTTTCACTTTCTCCTTGGTTATAATTAGGATGTATCATGAGGTATTAAGAAGTTTGCAGAAGCATCTCATCTCCATTGCCTGTATCCATTCAAGGTCTGCTATAATGGCCCACGTTTCACCTGCATACAAAAATATGGCCATGACTGGGAAACACATCAGTCTGATGTTGTAGTCGATGTAATGGTGGTGTTCTTGTAATTCTAGAGGGATTTTAGTTTGATCACTGTTACAGTTGTGGTCTGGGCTATTCTGGTTTGGATCCTTCATCCAATACTATAGCTCCCAGATATAAATATACATATGAAACTATGGATGGTCTCAATCTTTGATCTTGTCTCTGGTAATAATGTCAGTACTGATGCCACTGGCCTTACTTATCAACTGGGTCATCTCTGCACTGATCTGCATGCTATATGCCAAAGGGGCGTCATCAAAGTGATTTAGCAAGCTGACCAGCTCTTGCTCTTTTCCAGCTAAGCCATAGTTTGTAATCATCCTGCCTCCATTGCTGACTGTTCTCATGGTTTTAAAGTGCAGCAGCCATTATTCTCTAAGATGTTGAAGAGGGTGGGGGAGAGCAGGCATCTTTGGTGCAAACCAAATGATTGTGGTTTGGAACTATTCTTCTATGTTGTCGTAGTAGTAGAATGCACTGATCGCATTATTGTTGAGGCATTCTATGGTTCTGGTCAGGTTGGCATTGATGTTGCCTCAGTGAGATTATGTTAGTGTACATATAACATTAAACACACACACACACAAGCCATGTAATATGTATACATACACAAACACACAAGCATGTACAAATGCCAACACAATCACATAAGCATGCACCACCAACATGTACACAAACACACAAGCATACACCACCAACATGTACACAAACACACAAGCATACACCACCAACACATACATTTACACACAAGCATGCACCAACACATCAAACACAAGTATGCTCCAACACATACAAAATCATGCACTACCAACACATACACACAAGCATGGACCGACACATACATGCAAGCATCCACCAATACAGATGCACAAGCATGCACCAAACACACACACACACACACACACACACACACACACACACAACACACACACACACAGGAGTAAATGTTTGAAGTGTCTTATTGAACAAGTCCACTTATAATGCTTATTTTTCAGTGAAATACATGACCTTTTTACATTTATACTGAAGAAAAAAACAACACAACCCCCCTCTCCCCAAAGAAAAAAACCATAACAACAAAAAGCAAAACAAAGAACAAGGCAAACAACAACCAAAAAAAAAGAAGGAAAAAGGCCCCCCCCCCCCTCTTCCAACCTGGTTTGTGATCTAGCATTGGATTTGATACATTTCTTTTGTCATAAGGAAGTACTCAGTGTATACTTTACTGTCTATGATCTAGCATTGTATGCTACAGTACACTGTCTATGATCTAGCATTGGATTTGATACATTTCTTGTCATAAGGAAGTACTCAGTGTATACTTTACTGTCTATGATCTAGCATTGTATGCTACAGTACACTGTCTATGATCTAGCATTGGATTTGATACATTTCTTTTGTCATAAGGAAGTACTCAGTGTATACTTTACTGTCTATGATCTAGCATTGTATGCTACAGTACACTGTCTATGATCTAGCATTGGATTTGATACATTTCTTTTGTCATAAGGAAGTACTCAGTGTATGCTTCACTGTCTAAGTATGGGTCTTTGTCTTTGTGTCCGGTCCCCCTATGCAGACTTGTGATCTGCTGGACAGTGAAGGGGGAGGGACAGCAGCCTAGTGGTTAGAGCTCAGCATCAGACTTGTGATCTTCTGGTCAGTGAAGGCCTGCATGAGCAAGGTTCAATCTTTGTGGAAGAGTCCATTGGAGGGGAATTCCCCCCTGGGCTTTACATGGGTATCAACTCCAATCCCCTGAAATATTCAGGAACATCTTGTGCACACATTCAAACCCCATCCATCTTTCATAAGACTTTCTAAGAGAAGGCCATCTCAGGCTGGTGGCATAGATCATTAGATGACACATGAAAACAGACTGTAACCCACACTCTGTCAGCATTAGTCTAATTAACTGGCCTCAGAAAAAGTGCCTGACAACTTCAGTGCATGCAGTGCGCTCATGACTTCTCATGGAGTTCTGACTTTAGGGGAGATGTGTGTGAAGTCCATCCATGATCCACCTCATCACAAGATCGTCCTCAAGGCTGAAGGCTGCTTCAGTTGGCTGGTGAAGTGATGCTTTGTATTCAAGCCAGCTTGATCTGCTGCTCCTCAGGCCTGTCAGAATGGGGCCACTAGACAGGTTGCTTTGTTTTTGGCTTGTTTTGATTTTGATAATCACTTTTCCCCCCAGCCTCCGTGGAAAGACAAAGAGATTAAGAGAACCACTGAAGCAAGCACTGTTGATATTGATGTGGAGCGTGTGTACAGTTACACCTGTCCTCTGATTCAGGGTGTAGAGAAGCAAGCACTGTTGATATTGATGTGGAGCGTGTGTACAGTTACACCTGTCCTCTGATTCAGGGTGTAGAGAAGCAAGCACTGTTGATATTGATGTGGAGCGTGTGTACAGTTACACCTGTCCTCTGATTCAGGGTGTAGAGAAGCAAGCACTGTTGATATTGATGTGGAGTGTGTGTACAGTTACACCTGTCCTCTGATTCAGGGTGTAGAGAAGCAAGCACTGTTGATATTGATGTGGAGTGTGTGTACAGTTACACCTGTCCTCTGATTCAGGGTGTAGAGAAGCAAGCACTGTTGATATTGATGTGGAGTGTGTGTACACCTAGTACCTGTCCCCTGATTCATGGTGTAGAGTTCTAAGCACTGTTCAAAAGCGCCGTTGATAATGATCTGGAGTGTCTGTACACCTAGTACCTGTCAGCTGATCCAGGGTGGCATGTAGCATGGCAGTATCAAATCAAATCAAATTCTATTTTATCATGAAAAAGCACTCAGCTGCTTGTTTACATCCAGTCCCCACCCCACAGCAGAGTTCATAAGTAATGCTGTTATTGATCTGGAGTGTCTATAGATTTTTTAAAAATAAAAAAACCCACAGGTCTGTCCCCTGATTAAGTGTGTGGTGTAGCCTTGCAGTACATACTCTGTTTTGTGTGGGCTTTGGGCAAGTATATATATATATATATATATATATATATATATATATATATATATATATATATATATATATATATATATGCCTTTTTAGCACTGTACACATGTATGATATGTACACTGATAGTGTTGGGGTGTGGGAAGCAAGTGTTAACCAGTCCCATGGGACTGAAATGGAAAAAATATGCTATGCGACATGTTAGCTGTTGGTTACTTTTCAAACAAATCTCAGATGCATTCATGAACACATAAGCTATAAAAAAAGAAAACAAAAGAAAACAAAAATTCTATGGCTTCATGAAGAAGGCAAAGTTAATTGACAATACAGCCTTGGGCTAATAAATACCATCCATGTGGCCATCCCACAGCCACAGTGTGAAGTCTGTTACAGTGTCTTAATTAAACTAGGAAGGAGAGGAAGTAGGGGACATGTTTTAATTAATGTCAATCAATGTTGGTCACTATCAATATTTCAGATTCACTGATCAGCTCAAAGAAATGAAGGCTGGATGTTAGAATAGATCTATAGTCTAGATCTATGTCTTGATACCCCATACACTGATGCAGTCATCAGAAAGATAGATCTATCAGTGACAGAGTCTAGCACAGTGGGCTTCCCACCCCCTCTGTGTCTCTTTGTCAGGTCTCCCACATAGTGAAATTCATTTTCGGTTACATCAGAAGCTTACGGATTGTACTTATTTTTTATGATACAATCCTGAATGGGGTTAGAGAAGCCCTATAATAATAATAATAAAAATGGAACTTATATAGCGCTATATCTTGCAAAGACAAATCAAAGCGCATGCATTCAACCTAATCTTACACAGTCATGCAATCAATGATAAATAATCAATAGTTTAAACAAACAGATATTACAAACATGGTACGCTGCAGACAAAATCTATGAAATAAAATTTCAATATAACATGTATAAGACATCACAACAATGGTAAAAATTCACAACAGTGCTTATCCTGTCTCTCTCATGTGTGTGTGTGTGCGCGCATGTGTGTATGCATATATATATATGTGTGTGTGCGCGCACACACACACACGCACACACACATACAGGCACACACACATAACACAATTTCTCTGATATATTTACATACAAGCACTTGCGCGAACACACACAAACACGAACGCCCACAATTTCACTCATATACTCACACACACGCATGCACATACACACTCATTCACTCACACATACACATACACGCATGCACACTATACACACTCACATACTCACTCACTCACACACACATACACATACACGCACACTTAACTGTCTGATACAACTTTTCGGTGGAAGGACATTAAACTGAAGAACTAACAGACACACACAGACACATACACACAGAGTAAAACACATACTATGCACTGTATCTTATACATGTATGTCTGTTCATCCACAGGGTCCTTTGCAGCTTACAAACTACTTGCTGAGTTTTTGACTTGGGGGATAATTGATGGCATTGTAGGAAGCCAAAGACATACTACCATTTAAGTAGTGGTGTCTGTCTAATTAAATGCCCCCTTCCATGGCTTTGTGTGTGTGGTGTGGTGTGGTATGGTGTGTGTGCTTCCACTGCTGTCTCCTAGCCCTGCTATACTGTGAGACAGGTTATTATACAAATACAGCCCTGCTGGAAGACTGGGCAGTCATTACAGTTCACAGTCTCCTCCTCCCTATCTTCTTTTCAAGACAAAACTGGGCATGTGCCTTTCAGTCTTGCAAAACTCTTGTCAAGTCAAATGCTGCTTTACACGCCTTTAGTACTATAGTATAACGATGAGGATTGTTCTTCTGGATGAAAGTAGTGAAAGAGCTGCCCTCTGTTCAGTCTGTCAAGTTTAAGTATGATAAAGTGGGCTCTGTTAGGTTTCATTTCATTTCTTCCTCTGTCAGAAGTTTGCCTGAAAATAATTAGGATGAGTATCTCATCTGAATGATCTCTCTCTGCTTCTTAATCTGTCTCAGTGTCTGTCTGTCTCCCTTTGGTGACTGTTAATCAAATACAATAAATCACTCTCTGCTTCCCCCTTTTCCCCTCCTACTTGAATTCTTTTTATTTTTGTCAGTCTTACTGTCAGTCTGTTTCGGTATCTTTGTGCCATGCCATCTTTTGACAGAATGGACAGAAATTAGAGTGCAGTGGCAATATTTATACTAAACCCATCCTGGGTAAGTCTCCTCTCTGTTGGCATTGCTGCTGCTGCTGACAATTTTTTGACATGTGACTGAACAGCAGAAACTGAGAAAGGTAACAATAATAATAATAATATATGGAATTTATATAGCGCCGAATCTTGTAAAACAAACAAATCGAAGCGCTTGCACTCAAATCATTTACGCGCATGCAACTTTCCTCAAATATAATAAAGAACATATTTCAAATTTATGCACGTGTATGTACACACACACACACACACACACCGCGAACACACTTAGGAGATGAAGGATGCTGTTGAAAAGTAGAGACGGATATGAGGGGAAAGTGTCAGGTAGGAAATAAGTGTGTTTTTAGGCTGGATTTAAAGGTATCAAGTGAAGGTTTTGGGCGAAGTGAAAGAGGGAGGTCATTCCACGTGGACGGACCAGAAACAGAAAAAGATCGACAGCCAACAGTGGTTTGTTTGAATCTGGGTGTTCGAAAGCACAAAGTATCTGCGGCTGAACGAAGGGAACGGGATGGAGTGTCAGGTGAAGACAGTTACAAAGATAAGATGGTGCAGATTTGTGGAGACATTTGAAACAGAGGGTATTGATCTTATACTTCAGTCTTTGTGAGACTGGCAGCCAGTGAAGAGATCGCAGAAGAGGAGTGATGTGTTCAGATTTTTTCTTTCTTAGGACCAGTCGAGCTGCAGAGTTTTGTATGCGTTGAAGAGAGTGGATGGATGATGCTGGTAGGCCAGCCAAAAGAGAATTACAGTAGTCTAAACGTGAAAGAATGAGAGATGTGACGAGCTTGGAAGTTGCATCAGTGGACAGATACTTGCGAATCGCGCTTATGCGACGTAGTTGATAGTAGCAAGACTGGCAGGTCTGGGTGATGAATTTTTTCATAGAGAGTGTGTTGTCAAGAACTACACCTAGATACTTCACAGAGTTGGACAAAGGAAGTCAGCTGACGCACTGCCGAATTCTATTGATGTTGTTGTGATGGAGGAAAGTTTATGTTGGGTCCCTATAAGCATGGCTTCGGGTTTATCGGCATTAAGTTGTAACTTGTTCTGAGTCATCCAGTTTTGAATATCTTGAAGGCAGTAGGACATATTTGTCAGGAGGGAAGGCAAGTTTTCAACAGTATCACTGCACTGAAGCTGAGTGTCATCGGCATAGAAAGGTACTTTGTATACTGTACAAAATCACAAAAGTAACCTGACATGTCACAGTATTTTCTGTGCAAATTTACAAAAGTAACATGACATGTCACAGTGTTTTATTTATGATAACATTAACATAGTACTGCATATTTAATCCGACCTCAGCTTGGAAGTGCTTACAATAAGTAACACATATACATGTACTGCATACACACACTCAATGTGACACATGTACTGTATACAAGCATGTGCACACACACACAGTCACACATACTTAAAATGGAACACACACACACACACACACACACACACTATTTTGTATGACAACACACAAACAGACAACACAAGAGAGAAGACAAGAAGTACACTCATCAAATAGGAAGATGGCGTCAGAACCTCTAAGACTTCAGGTAAACAGATTGTTGTCTTTTCTCTTTAGGAAGATGTGTAGAAAATAGAAAATTTGTCATTTTAAAACACACACACACACACACACACCATGCTGCTGTTAACTAATAGTTAAACTTCTCTCTCTTTGGTCACTCTATTAGAAGCTCCACATATTGAAACACAGCCAATCAAGCATGCACACATCATTAGACATTACATACATGTAATAAAAACATAAACATGTATCACATACATGTATAGTATACTATAGTTCTAAGCATATACTGTGCATGGACAAAGTAAGACTTGTAATATACTGATCATTTTGATCACAATACTTTCCCAAAATTTGTTAATATGGGTGAAGATGAATACAGAGTTTCAGCACAATTGGGGACTCACACAAAATAATCAGCATCACAAAAAATAAACACATAAAAAGTGCAGTGTTTGACAGGCCTGTGGTTTTGTGTTTTTTCTGTAAAATATTCATTGTTTTGTTGTAGCATACAGATATACAGTTTCCCTTTCCTTGTCTGGTTCCTTCATTGTTAAAATTGCACTGTTCATGGATTTGACATACTGTCTGTTTTGAATTGTAGTTAATGGGAGTAGTGATTTGAATTTGTGTTTACATCTTCCTGTGTTTTTAAATGGTTTCTCACATTTCATCAGTGATTTTGAGGTATGTTGCCACTCTCAATTTATATCAGTGAGAGCCATTAATTTAATCAACTCTTCAGTTTTTATGTTTGCTTATTACTTCGTTCAATAACTGTGTGCAGGACACTAACTAGATACAGATGAAGTGAAGAGTGAAGTTCTAATAAAGGAATGTTCAATAATTGTTCACTCTGCAACTGCCCCTGTGTGTCACTGTCAGTATGTGTAGATCTGTAGAGATGGCAAAGCTTTCACAATATTTTGGGATTCATAATTAATGCAGCTGCCAGGAACTGAAGCTGCAGTGACAAAATGTATACATGTAAATTTCTTTCAAATAAACCCCCCCCCACCAAAACCACACAAATGACAAACAGAAACCCCTAACAAACCAACCTCCCCAAAACAAATGGAAAACCACTTTGTCTTTATCCTCAACTGTGGCCAAAAATATGAACCCCCAAAGTGGTTACTCCAAGGAAATAGAACTCACTGTGATCAGGCTGTGCAGGAAGGAGTCCTCAGTCCATGGTGGTCATACACATGTCAGTGGGTGTGGACTCCTGTGTGTGTGTGTGGACTCCTGTGTGTGTGTGGGGGGGGGGGGGGGGGGGGGAAGAGTGACGCTCTACTTAAGGCTCTACTTCCAGCTCTACTTACAGCACCGTGTATGACAGCAGGGACAAGGGTTAGGGGGTGGAAGGTGACTACTGATGCATAAACAACACACACTAGGCTACACCCCTGACTCCCTTCTCCCTGAATTCAGCTTGAAGGAGGTAGGCCTAAGGGTGGAGTGACTGTCCAAGGTGTGGTGTTCCGCCTCACACACACACACATCGGCCTTTAGGGGATAGTGTTCCAATGCCAGCAACACCCCCCCCCCCCCCCCCAATCACTTTAGAGACAGTTTCTGAGAGCCATTTACTGAGAGAAAAAGTAGGCCTACTCACCAAGTTGGTGCACAAAGAAGCGGAGGAGACAGAGATGTGCGTTATTGGTCTGTTGCCATCTGAACACAAGTTGTGATGCTGTAGGTCTAAGGCCTAGTCGGATCCTGATGCACTAAGGCCAGCAACACCCACTACCACTAGGCACTAGCCTAGGCTGCTACACGTTTCCCTGCCTTCAGCTCCCCCACCCCCCAACGGGAGCACAAGTGGGTCACGTGACACACAATCCAGCCCATTCAGTGTGCAGGAGGGAGAATGAAGCGACTGTATACAGATAGATAGAGAGAGAGAGAGAGAGCCAGCGCCAACAAGCAACATAGGCCTACAGGACGACAGCACACACGCACGCACACACCCAACTCACTCGCACACATTTTCAGGCAGCAAAGAAAGTGTAGCCGTATTTTAACGTTTTGGGCGATCGTTTGTCGGTGGAATTCCTCAGCGGACTGTGACGGATTGGAAAGGAGGAAGAATCCCTAATGTCAGTCAGTGAGAGGAAGAAAGAAGGTAGGCAGTTGACATGAACTCGACACGGTTTGCCTGCTGGGCTGTGTAGTGTGTCGCAGGCTGCTCTCTTGGCCTGTGGTCGATATCGTTTACAAAGTTCAGGGATCGTATTTGGGCGGAAGAGGGTTCAGAACTGGAGGTGGAGGATATTCCCAGGGACTGCCCCCCTGGTGCTCGAGCCGGGGAGGCGGAGGAAGACAGTCCAAATGAAGAAGCAAGGCCCGCCACTGCCCCGGACCCTCCACCACAGCAGACAGCAGCCGACATCTCCACCGACAACTCCACAACTTTATCGCTGTCCTCCCATTCCCTGTCCTCCTCCCCTCCCCGATCGCGAACACGGCGCCTGCTGTATGGATTTGTTGTCAGATTACGACGACGGCGACGACCGAGAGGTGTGAAAAACACAGCTCCCAGATCTCCACACAGCAAAGGTAGGCACGCTAGCCTAGCGGAAAAAGTTGTCCCAGTAGGGGCTAGGCCTAACACAATAAGTACTAGCCTAGCCAAACAGCCAAAGCTGTCAAGCTGTTGATGATCTAGGCTACAGGTGTCAACTGTAGGCTAGTGTAGTACTTACTTCGCCATAGAAGTTAGGTTTAAGCAGGAGCAGTAAGGGTGCTAACAGGGAATGCAAAAAAACAAAAACAACACATACTGTCTGAAGTGACAGCACACAGAGGTGCATCTTTGTTAACAACTGCAACCAGGAATATGTAAATTTACATCTAGATCTATATGATTGATTAAGACCAATCCCTTGTTTGACAGATCAATGAAATTATGACTGCTTCAGTGTTAGCAAATGAAGGAAAACAGTTGAGAATGGAATAAACTAGCTATGGACTCCACTGTTGCCCAGTGTGGGATGCATGTTCAGGTTGACAGTTTAGTCTGTCATATGACATGTAGATCTATGGTGTGAGTGTGTTTTGTGTGAGTATGCATGCGTGTGTGTGCGCGTGTGCATGTGCATGCATGTGTTTATCCTCAACAGTGTAAGTTTACCTGTTATTTGGGATTACTTAAAGAAATTAACATATTGTTATAGAGCAAAATGTAAATAGTTGCAGAGCATACTGTACCCAGTGTACAGTGTGTCATACTGGGTCGCATCAACAGTGATCAAGTCAAAGTCAGCATTTTATTTCAAAATGATTGTAATTGTGTTGAATAAGCCCCCGTCTAAGAAAAAAAGAGAACATTTTTAAAAAAAAGGAAAGAATGATTTAATAAATAACCCCCAAGAAAAAGCAATCCAAATTACAATGCAAATAGATTAAGGATGTGCCACATTACAATCAATATATATCATTAATCAACAACCACAGCCACATCAAATCAACCATCCCCTTTCTTTTCTCAAGGTGTTTGTTCTTAGAATTACACCCCCCCCCCCCCCCTCCCCCCACACCCACACACACACACGTGTTGTGTTATATATATATATATATAAAATTAAAAATAACATATATATATATGCACATTATATTTATAGTGACAGTAGTATTCTAGGCACTCATTTCTGTTAGTGTTAGCATACATATTTCTGTTACTGTCTCAGTGTCTGTGTCATGTGTGTTCACACGTGTGTGTGTGCATGTGCATGTGTGTAAACGGGGATAGACAGGACTGATGGAGGCAGTCTTAACTCAAGATTACTCTTTGAAGTTGTTAAACTGTTTACCCGTCAGTGGTTGTCTTGAGATGTCACAATCTGCTTTCTTAGTACTACTACTACTACTAATATATGGAATTTATATAGCACGGAATCTTGTAATTTAAGCAAACAAATCGAAGTGCTCCTTCTCAAATCATTTACACGCATGTGACTCTCCTTAAACATAATGAACAACATATTTCAAATCCATGCGCGCGCACGCTTATACGCGCTACTAATACTATTACTAGTAATAGTAGTCTGTGCTTTTAATAATAATACACAGAATTTATACAGCGCTATATCTGGCAAAAAACAAATCAAAGCGCTTTCATTCATCCTAGTCTTTTATATGCAGCCAGTTACAATTAATACTAATAATAGATATAAAATTTACAAATTCAAATGTAAACACACACACGCGCGCACAAATAATAGTTTTTACAAATTCAAATGTTAACACACACACACGCATAAAGGTTGTACACTCCGGCAGGGTGATGGGGGGCTTTGGTTGTTAAGGGAAGGAACAGAAATGAGTTGAAACAAGAGCAGAGAATCTTAGGTTTGAAATAGATGTGTCTTTAGGCTGGATTTCAAAGCATAGTAAGTAGGCTTTTGCGAAGAGAGAGAGGGAGGTCATTCCAGATCAATGGACCAAAAACAGAGAAAGAGCGACGGCCATTGGTGGACTGGTTAAATCTAGGTATTCTTAAGCACAAGGTATCTGCAGCAGAGCGGAGGGAACAAGAAGGAGTGTACAGGTGAAGACATTCACAGAGGTAGGAAGGTGCTGTTTTGTGGAGACATTTGTAACAGAGGGTACAGATCTTATAGTTTACTCTCTGTGGCACAGGCAGCCATTGGAGAGATCGCAAGAGAGGAGTAATGTGCTCAGATTTGTTCTTTCTGAGGACTAGTCGAGCTGCAGAGTTTTGTATATGTTGAAGGGAGTGGATAGATGATGCTGGCAGACCAGCTAGAAGAGAATTGCAATAGTCCAGACATGAGAGAATGAGAGACATGACTAGTACGTCACTAGTTTGGATGTTGCATCAGTGGACAGGTACTTTCGACCTGCACTAATGCACCGTAATTGATAGTAGCACGACTGGCAGGTTTGGGTGATTAATTTTTGCATGGAGAGTGTGTTGTCGATAACTACTCCTAGATATTTCACTGCAGTGGATAGAGGGACAGACGTATTTCCGAATCCTATTGAAGCTGTTGTGATGGAAGAGACTTTGTGTTTGGTCCCTACAAGCACAAGCATGGCTTTGGTTTTATCTGCATTTAGCTGTAACTTGTATCATCCAATTTTGGATATTTTGAAGGCAGTAGGATATATTTGTCAAGAGAGAAGGCAGATTTTCAGGAGTTTCACTGCTAAGAATCTGAGAGTCATCTGCATAAAAATGATGGCTGATTGCGTAAAAATGATGGCTTTTGCCAACTCAGTTAGTCAGTAACTGTAGACTTAAGAACTTCACTGTTGCACAGAGAATGACATCCTGAGTATGTGTCTGCCTGCATGCCTGACATTCCTGTTGTTGTAAAGGGATGGAATGGGAGATTCTTCAGGGAATTGGACATGCTGAACTGTGCAAATGGGCCAAAATGTTAGGGGGTGGGGTGGGGTGTGTTTAGTGCAGTGAAGAAGGGAAGTGGCTGAAACTTGTATGCATCAGAGGGCAGTACTGACCATTGTTCATGCTGTGCACTGAACAGTGCTTGGACAACTTTGGATCTTTTACTGCTGCCTGGACTCTGCAGCGATGTTAGAACTATAGATCTGTAAAATACCTGGTGTGTATGTATGTATGTATGTGTGTGTGTGTGTGTGTGTGTGTGTGAGACTTTGTGTGTGTGTGTGTGTGAGAGAGAGGAGAGAGAGAGAGAGAGAGAGAGAGAACTCTGAACTCTGAACTCTGAAATGATTTAATGTACATCGGCCTTTGGCCACAATACACATTGAGGGGCAAAAAATTGAAGATGAAAAGTGGAACATGAAAAAAAATTCACATAAGTTTGGTAAGACTTTGGCATAATAGTTTAATACCCCTGGAGTGCACTCATAACTGTATACTCTTGTATAAGCATATTCGAACGTCATGACTCATAAAAAGACTGTCGTAAGCCAAAAATCAAAACCAAACACAGCTTTAAAAAACCAAACCAAAAAAAAACCAAACCCCACACATTCCAGTTCACCTTAACTGCTTCCCAGGATACCACAAAAAGATAATAGACCTGTGAACAAAGTTATTGATGGATTTATACCTGATGTGTTATAACCTTCTCACATACAAAATACAAACATCAAGCACATCATATTAAATCATAACATTTGAAATCATTAATGCTCATTAGGTGGATCGGTGGTCTAGAGGTAACGCGCCTGTCTAGAAAGCGAAAAGTCCGGGTCTGAAGTGTGCGGCGGTTCGTACCCCGTTTGGACCGGAAATTTTTCCCCCATCCATTAGACCATGAGTGGTGGTCTGGGCGCTAGTCTTTCGGATGAGACGATAAACCGAGGTCCCGTGTGTTACACGTAATTATTTAGCGCACGTAAAAAACCCCACGGCAACAAGAGAGTTGTCCCTGGCAAAATTCTTAGAAAAAAGCCACTCTGATAGGGAAACAAATGCAGCTGCAGAAAAAAAGGGTGAAAGGGTGGCGCAGCGCTTAGTGGCGACGCGTTCTCCCGCTCTCCCCGGGGAGAGCAGCCCGAATTTCAACTTAAAGTGGTATGAAATAAAATCTGAGCGCTTTGATTTGTTGCTTTACAAGATTCAGCGCTATATAAATTCCATACATTATTATTATTATTATTATTAGTTGTTGGGTTTTTTGCATTTTCATAATAGTTACTATACTCACAAGTTATTGCATTCTCAAAACATTCACCACTCCAGAAAAATGTATCCATCAAATACAACCATGTCAGCCCTAGGCTACTGCAATGTTAACACAATACTGTATGGAGAAAAAAAAATATATCACACTGTGTTCTTTCATTTCATGTAACGTTTTACGTCATAAAAAGAGAAAATGGGGTGTTAATCAAAACATTGCAAGATACCACTTCAGAAACAATATGCACTCATCACATGTCCTCTCAATCACATAAAAATGCACATTTTCATCCAACAGTCCTATGCTGGACACTTCAACTGCTTTCATACACACCCACCCGCATGTGCGCCCGCGCGAACACACGCACGTGCATGCGCATGGGCATCCATCCGCTCTTACACTCAACCCCCTCCCCTCCAAATCACTCATACCAACACATACACGCGTGCACGCACGCACACACACACGCACGCACGCATGCACAAACATACACACACGCTCGCGCGTGCCACCCACACACCCACACACATACAAAATAATTGCTCCATGGCCCTTCTCATTAAATTATAGCAACACAACATTTAAATCAATGTTTCCAAAATGAAGTTTTTTCTTCTGTTAATTACATGGAACACGAACCTGGATAAATTGTGCCTGTGATTTGGATTTGTAGCCCTGAGTAATGCATGAAACGGAAGCTTGGCTGATTCTTTTAGAAATTTAGCACGTAGATCCTCATACGCATCACATTCAAATATGACATGTTGTTCATTTTCGATTTTTTTCTTTGCAACATGGACACATTTTGTTTTGTACAGTTTCACTGTACCGATGCACGTTATTGTTTAGAGGAAGAACATTACACCTTAATTGTGTTATAGCAACTCGGAAACAGTATGTATCCATGTCCAAAATATATCTTTCCTTTTCCAAAACAGCTTTAAATGTCCTATATGTTGTATACCTGTCACGATCCCTAACAGCCCCATCCCATTCTTGCCTGAACATGTCAACAAGCCTCTGTTTGAATAAATGTAAAAATGCTTTTATATCCCCAACACCTTGTTGCAACCAAACTATTAAAGCCAGTGACACACAGTATCTCTCTAATTTTTGAATCCCAACACAGCTTACCACATTTATCAAGTTCAAGTAACATTTCATAAGCTTTACGTGGTAACCTTTCTTCACCCATTTGTAATAGTTTAATCCAGAATCTTAAGCATGCTACATATGTACTTACATACATTGGATATCTGCCCAATTCCCCATATACCATGTTGTTTGGGGTCCTGACTGGAACACCAAGAAACCTCTTACAAGCAGCCATATGAACCTTCTCTAAATGCTCTAATCTGTTTAATCCCCAAATTTCAGCAGAATATATCAATATAGGTTGGATCTTAGCATAAAAAATCTTTAAGAATGTGTCTGCTGTTATTTCTTTACATTTTTGGAAAACCTTATTAACTTGAACTACTGCCTTTCTCCCTTTAGAAGCTAAGTGAAGGGTTCCTCTTTTTGCACTTATCATAGTTGTAAAGTTAAATCCCAGATAGCAATAGCTATTTACCACTTCTAATCTTTTACCATCAAAGAACCATTTTTCACGTTTCCCTAGAAAGCCCCCCTTTCTAAATACCATTACCTTAGTTTTATCAATATTCACACAAAGATTCATATTGTCACAACAGCTCTTTAAAACATTCAATTGGTTTTGAAGTCCACCTGGAGTAACTGACACCAATGCTACATCATCTGCAAATAGCAAAATGAATAATTCCATAGCATCAGGTATCATTCGAACCCCATGTTTACCTTCATCATTCATGTGATTTGCTAATTGATTTATGAAGATTGAAAACAAAGTAGGGCTCAAAACACATCCCTGTCTAACTCCAACTGGCGTTTCAAACATGTCTGTTAATTCAGAGTTTACACGTACACATGACAACAATGACATATACATAGCTCTCAGTGAAGCAAAAAATCTACCCCGCACACCCTGGTCTTTAAGACATTGCAAAAGTTTATTATGGCAAACTGAATCAAAAGCCTTCCTAAAATCTACAAAAGCAACATACAGTTTCCTACCTTTCCTACTCATACAATTTTAAATTGCAGCATACAAAGTAAATATCTGATCAACCGTTGAATACTTTTTCCGAAAACCTGCTTGACACTCTGAAATAATATTATTATTTTCTAACCAACTGTACAGCCGTGTATTCAAAACTGTTGTGTAACATTTAGAAATTATGCTTAAAAGAGACACCCCTCTATAATTGTCTACATTTTCAAAGTCTCCTTTTTTATGTAATGGAATGATTATAGCTTTGGACCAGTCATGAGGGTAGACTCCCTGCTAAAAAATTTGGTTAAATAGTTTTGTCAGAAATGTCTGGACCTTCTTGCCACCAGTTTTGAGCATTTCAGCAGATATGTCATCTATACCACTCGCTTTACCATTTTTTAGTTTTCTGATGGCTTGAATAACTTCTTCTTCTGATATGCTTTCATTCAGAACATGGCACACTTCATCAGACAAATCAAATTCAATGTCACAATTATTATCATCTATATTATCATTTTGGAAAACGCTCTTGAAATGGTTACACCAACTATCAGTGGAAATTTTGTTATAGACTTTTTCTTTATTTGTACAGCCCATTGCTCTTAATTCCTTCCAAAAAACGTGACGGATTATGAATTTCTCTTACTAAAATGTCAGCCTTTTGCTTTCTAAATGCTTGTCTTTTCATCTTTAGTAGTTGTTTATACCTTTTCCTAACTTCAACATATGCAACCCTATCTTCTTCTTTCTTGTTTTTCTAAAGTGGTTTAGTTTTTTCCTTGCTTCCTTTTTTGTTGTGCTACACTCACCATCAAACCACTCTGATTTTTTCTTTTGGTTGGGACAAAACACCTTAAACATACATTTGCTTGAATCTTTCAGACATTGGACAAATATATCTAATGCATTTTCAACATCACTGTCAATACTTGTTGCCAAGGCCATTCTGTTTTGAATATCTCTACTTTCCCAGGCTTGTACAAAATCATCTTCATGTACCTTGTTCCATATAAATTTTCCAAACACCATATTTTCATTTTGTTTTGTTTCAGTAAGACCAACAGTGTCTTCTCCTCTAGATTCTAAGTGCAAAGAAACTGGTAAATGATCTGAATCAACAGAGCTCTCAACAAACAAAGATTTCACACAAGTAGAAGAAAAAATCTCAATTGACATGATAAAATAGTCCAACACACTTTCACCAGAAAGCTCAATATATGTACAACCGTCATAAAGCCTGAATTACGCATACCATTCAATATGATACAATCAAAAATATTACAAAACTCAATTAACTGCTGACCAAAATTGTTTATGCTGTTGTCTTGAGATTTTATAGGATACTGGTTTTGATCAGGGAATATAGTTTGTTCATAATCATCATCATCTCCATTAAAACAGTAATTTTTCTGTGCAGTTCTTGCATTCAAGTCACCACATAACAGAATGAGAGTCACCACATAACAGAATGAGAAAGTCACCAAATGATTCATACAGATCTGATAAACATTGGTCTAATAGCTCAATGCCATAGACACCCTGCTGTGTCTTCCAAAACGCAGAATCACAGGGAGGAATATAAGAACAAACAAACATAACATTTTTTCTTGTACAAAATAAATCTTTGTTGATATTTACAACTACCAGTACCATGTTCTCTTGTTCTATATTGATGCGTTTAATAAAACTAGCAAAACATTTCCTTATCATAACAATAACACCACCAGAATATCTCCCTTGATGTGACAGCTTCTTTGCTTTAGAGGTAAATATTTCAAAGTCTTTGAACAGAGCTGATTTAAAATCAAAAGCAACAAAAGTCTCGGTTAGACAAACAAAATCATAGGATGTCACAAAATTAATGAAATCATTATTTTCTAGCTTCTGTAGTAACCCATTTACATTATAATTAAGAAATTTTACTTGTCTAGTATTTACACTATCTCCAGTAAGTTGTGCTTCCATCCCAGATAACACTTCATGACTTCTAGTACAACACCACCCCTTTTTATTTGGGGACTTAGTACCAAGTACTGGGGCCAGGCCGAAATCCTATTTGTTGGCGCTTTCCAAACCACGCTTTTTGGGCAAGGACTCATGTGGTTGTGCCTGCTTTTTATTCTGTGTGAGCCTTCCAGATTCAGCCCTTTTAAAAGAGTCAACAATGTTGCCCTGGCTGCTTGATCTTGCTGCAGCTTTACTACGGCTCTGGCTCAGAGCACGTGAACCAGATGCAGCCCGTCTTGGACGCAGGCTGTGAGATGCAGATGGGTTCTGTGAGGTTTGACCCATGTCTTTGTCCAGTGTATGTCCCATGTCCTGTCCATCTGTCAGTTTGTCAGTAGGTATTTCTTGACTACATGTACTATATTCAAGAATATTTTCATTCTCAGCTTTGTCTAACATGTCGTCTTTGTCAATGTTCATCTCAGTTTCAGACTGTTCCATACTTTGTGATATGTCATCTGAAATACCATGTCTGACACAACCCAGCTCTGTCACAGCCTGTTTGGTGCTTTGTGAGAGATGGGGGTCATTACCATCTTTTTGGTTTGTGTTCAATGGACTTACCCCAGAGGTCTCACAGTTTGTACAGGCCGCATCATGTTGGGAAAGAACGGCATTATTCACAATCACATCATCATCATCAACATCAACATCATCATCAACCACAGTCTTAACTCTGGTTTCTTTATGACTGTCAGTTTGTAAGTTGTTTCCTTTGTCAAAGTCAAATTCATTAGTGCCACTGCTTTCTATCTGACTTAACCCAGTCTCTGCCCTGGTTTGCTCACCAACGTGGGGGCTGCCCCCTCTGAAAGATTCAGTCGCCTGTGACCTACTTGTGATTCTAGTAGTGCCTCTGTTCGTTCTGGACTCTGCTGAATGTGACTGTCTGGCATTGTCTCTTAGCATAACCAGCCTTCTATGCCCCCCATTTCTCTGTCCATGTTTTGAAAACCTCTGCTCCTGTGGCTCCCCATACCTCAGCTTATCACTGTATGATTGTGTACCAGGTACAACAGGCACAGCATCACACCTGTCACATTCCTGGAAACTGTAACTTACCCCACACCCTGCATTACCTTCCATCCTAGGCCTGAAGGTTGTCTGGTGGTATTTCATATGGCGGGACTCTTGAAACAAGGCCCTTCTGTCATTATCATGATCGTTGTGGAACTCACCACTGTGCCCAGTACCACTAGACTGTTGTCTTCTTGGCTGAAAGGTCCGCTGAGGCATCTCCCTCCATCCAGCTTGATGGCTGCCAGTGTGCCTGCCCTTCCCCTTTCTGCGTTCCTCATTCCACCAGGGGCGGGAAGACTGATGGCCCTCAGTGCCACTGTCCCTGTAGGGAGTAGGCTGCTGCTGCTTCTCCTTGACATGCAGCTTCCCACTGTGGATGTAGGCAATTTTGCCCTGCCCCCTGTGGAAATCTAGCATGGTCCTTTGGCGTGTAGTGAGGTCAGAAGCCACACAAATGCCATCTGTTCTTAAACTGTCTCTCAGTTCTTGATCGCACAGAATGTCCATTTTATCGGCCCATCGACAGAACTGCACCTGTACTGGTCGAGGACCTTCCCTTCTTGACCGGGGTCTTCCAATTCGAAAAGCCCTGGCAATGTCTTCACTTTTCCAACTGGGCATTCTGGAATGCTGGTTCAATATGTCTACAATGAGCTGGACAGTGCTGTGTTCATCTTCCCAGTCCAGTTCACCCAGGTTCATAACTCTGAGGTTCAAAGCTCTAGCATCCTGCTCACTCGTCTCTAGTTTCTGTTCCAGAGAATCCAGTCTGTCCATGATGGTGGTCCTGTCCTCTTTCATTTCTTTGATATCAGCACTGTTTGCAATAACTGTGTCCTTCAATTGACTTATTTCAGAGAAAAACTGTGATAGCCTGTCCTCCAGAATGCCAAACTTTTCATCTATATTGTGCTTTAATCCACTGAGGTGTGACTGTAGTCCTTGCTGCATCTGCATGAAGTGCCAGTCAAGAAACTGGAAAAAGTTCCCTTGAGGCACTGAAGCCATGATTATGTTTCTCCTCAGGTGCCTATGTTTACTTGTTGTCCACAAAGGTCAGAGTTCATGATACACATCAAAGGCAGCCTTGACAGGTGAATGGAAAGGGGGAAACCCCCACACAAAGCAGCAGCACAGGTAACAGGCTTTCAAACTGAGGAGTTCACGTGCCAAAAAAAAAGGAAAAAAAAAAGGTGTAGGCACAAACACTGCACTGAACTGTTTTCATTCGGATGTCAATATTCATGTCCTTCTGTTCATCATGTAATAATTAAGCTATTATTTACAGTATATACACTGACCTTATCTGCATACCAATAACACCGCCAGATGAACACAGTCATTATGTACACACATGCATAAAATATCAAGAGTACGACCACTGGAACTGCCTCTATTTGCCACAGTAAACAGAGAACCCATACACACGTCCACCACCCATCACTCCCTTTTGCCGACCGAGAGAGCGAGAGAGAGAGAAAGAGAGAGAGAGAGAGAGAGAGAGAGAGAGAGAGAATGCCTGAAGTCAGAATGTGGCTACCTTAATCATAGTGGTGGGCAAAAACGGTCACAACTCACATGTATACACAAAAACGGTCACAACTCGCATGTATACACAAAAACGGTCACAACTCGCATGTATACACAAAAACGGTCACAACTCGCATGTATACACAAAAACGGTCACAACTCGCATGTACACACAAAAACGGTCACAACTCGCATGTATACACAAAAACGGTCACAACTCGCATGTACACACAAAAACGGTCACAACTCGCATGTATACACAAAAACGGTCACAACTCGCATGTACACACAAAAACGGTCACAACTCGCATGTATACACAAAAACGGTCACAACTCGCATGTACACACAAAAACGGTCACAACTCGCATGTATACACAAAAACGGTCACAACTCACATGTATACACAAAAACGGTCACAACTCACATGTATACACAAAAACGGTCACAACTCGCATGTATACACAAAAACGGTCACAACTCACATGTATACACAAAAACCTCAACATTAGCAAAGTCGCTGAGCTCCAGCGGCATGTATACACAAAAACGGTCACAACTCGCATGTATACACAAAAACGGTCACAACTCACATGTATACACAAAAACCTCAACATTAGCAAAGTCGCTGAGCTCCAGCTGAGGAACAACCCCCCCTCCCCCAAATCTCCCTGGAGCTCAGTAAATTCAAGGATATATATATATATATATATATATATATATATATATATATATATATAATAATATATATATATACACACATAACAATTCAATGTGGATGGTTTTGAGTTTGTAAATGTAGCAAAAGCAAATTAATGTGAAATGTAAAAACTTGTTAAAATGTTTGAGCTATAAAAGTTTTATATAATTTATATATATATACATATATTTTTTTTAAAAATACAAATCCGGGAAATGATAATATAGTCTGTCTCTTATAGATAAGACAGCCATTGAGTGATTGAGTGGCTAAACTAAAGCAGCAGTGGAAATTTATATATATATATATATATGTAATAATAATAATAATAATAAACGGAATGTGTATAGCGCTATATCTTGCAAAGACAAATAAAGTTACGCTGCTTAAAAAAAAAAAGACAACAACCAGAATAGACATGAAGTTGAAAGTACAGTGAAATTAAAAAGTCATGGTTATGTTAAAAATTCACTGTGAAACCCTCCGTATTTGCTCATGAGTGCTTATTCATTATCCTCGAAATAAAAGAATTTGTCATTGTCATTGTAAAGCTTTACTTTTCATCTGGAGTCCTAATCAGTTCTGTGATGGATCTTGTCACGCTCATTAGTAGAACTTTAGTACTGTACAGCAGTAGTAGTTGCTAGTTCAAGGCCGCTTTCACCATGAAAAATGAGGAATGTGTTATTTGGACCCCAGAACAGTGAAGTCAGTGTAGTAATAGTATGGTAGCAAAGAATATGAGGGGTGTGATTCTGATGTCTTTCAACATAAAGCAGAGCTGTGACTAAAGCTGGCTGATCACCCAGTGCCTGCTTCTGATGAATCATTTTTATCCAAAAATTACATTTTGGGGGAGTGGGTGGAGGGTTTTCTGAAGAAGACCTGCATCAGTCTCATGTCTTCTAGTAGTAGTAGTAGTAGAAGTAGTAGTAGTAGTAGTAGTAGTTTAGGAAAGGTCATCTTGATTTTCAAAACCAATGCTTTTTTCAAACTTCATTAAATTTAGCATCAGCATTGCTAAGTATGTCGCAATTTGTGGTGTGGCTCATTATATAACTACCTCCCCTCACCTTCCCACATCAATATATTTGAACTGATGATATGAAATGTTTACTTTAAAACCCTACAAAAAACCCCCAACACTGTCTAATGATAATTCATGCAAACTGTGGGAGGAAAACTGCAAAATCTTTCTGTGTATTATTCCCACATCAAATCACAAAGTTGTGTTTGCTACAGGACCTATCTGTTGAAAAACTGCTACTGCCACCCTCCCTGCCTCCCTAGTTGCTGGTGTTCCTCCCCTAGTGCCTGGTCCATCACCCAGTGACAGCATGCAGGTAGTCAGGGTAACTTCAGTTAGGATTCACCCCCCTCCCCCCCCCCCCCAAAAAAAAAAAAGTTAAAAAAAATCTTGGAGCTGAAAGAGCTACAGGTGTGAGTGATGGTTGTGGAAGGTGTGTTCTCTCTGAATCATGCCTTCATGGCCATTTGTGAACATTCACCATTGAAGTTTGTCATCATTACTGTGCTCAGTGCATTGATCATTGTTTACTCCCTTTTACTTTTACTGTTTTAGCTAATTGTAATAGTACATGCACACATACATAACATGTACACACTCATGCATGCACACAGTCACTCTCTAGTCTCTCTCTCTCATTTACCCCCCACCCCCCCACCCCCCGAGTGATTAAAAACACATCTAAACAACTAATAAGATATAGACAACATATTTAAATTTGAACGCATGTGATAAAAGGTATTATTTGTTAAACACCCGCACGCACACATGCACACACGCATGCACACACACACATTAACACACACACACACCTCTATTAAACAAAAATTGTTTGGGAGCGATTAAAACATATTTAAACAACTAATAATGCACATGGTAAAGGGTCAGTCTCCAGAAAGGGGGTCAACAGAGGGGTCCTTGTTTTTTCAAATATTGCTGATGTATTAAACTGTAAAATTTATTATTTCTCACAACACAGGCACAAACATACATTGAAAAAACACCATGAACAGTCTTCAGTCTGTCTGTCTGACATGTATGTAAGGTAAAGGAAAAGGTAAAGGTGTCCCATAACCTAAAAGGTCATAGGGAGCGAGGCGTCAGAGACCTCACTTCTCTAGGGCCAGCATATTGAGGGCGGCGCCCATCTCCTCTCCCTCACTGCTTTACCTTCCCTGACCCTAAAGAGGGCAGGTACCCATTTACAGCTGGGTGAACTGGGGGAACTGTACTGAAGCCAAGGCGCGCAAACGGTCACCCATCCAACTGGTAACCATGCTCGACGCTGCTTAACTTGGCTGGGGGAAAGCAAGTGCTCCGACCACTAAGCTATCCCGTCCCCGTATGTAGAAAAACAAAAAAATGTGACGTATGTAGAAAAACAAAAAAATGTGACTGAAAAGCACTGTTTAGAGCACGCCATTTTGTGACATTGAAAAGGGTCATGAATGTATTGATAATTAAAGTACAAAATGCTTTTTGCCTGTAAATTTAAAACTATATGAACAGTAGACATAAACTTGAAAGTATACAAGCATGGTGGTTTTAACTTGAAAGCATGTTGTGTATGTGAGAAATTCGATTTTTTTTTTAACCTCGACATGGTAACAACCAGTGTCCACAAGTGACATAATCAAGTGTGGCCCTGCTGACCAATATGCAAATGAGTTGTCCCCATTTCATCATACATGATAAAAGATCAAAGTATATTTGATCCAAAGAGCAATGTATTTGCTCATAACTTTGTGGAATGTTGATATTATGGATCGTTTTTGTAACAAGCCTTCAACGGGGTCCATGTTACGCGATGAGAGATTTAAAAAATATCAGACTATATTTTGCATGTTGTGGGAAGAATTGAGCATTCAAATTTCACTTGGCCAATCACAAGATCCCACCAATACCACACAATGTTGATTCAAGTGCTCAATGTGTCAGTGGACAAACAGCAGCATTAAAATTGGTACGATGTCCTCATCATGGCTCATGTTACCGTCAGGAGTATCCATGTTACTACACAAGAGTGTCCATGTTACCATCAAGATTTCTACAAAAGTCAGATCTGCACTGTAAATACTAAAATAACTTAAAATGACTCTATACTCATTGACTATAATAATAAAGCATAGTGTAGACTACAAAAGCAGATTTTTGTGTTGTTTAGTGAGAATGGCAAATGGTGTCCATGTTACCATCAGGAGTGTCCATGTTACCATCAAGATTTCTACAAAAGTCAGACCTGCACTGTAAATTCTACAATAACTTAAAATGACTTTCTATACTCATTATACAGTGCTATATTGAACTGACCCAGTGACACCATTGAATGTGGCCACTGATGTCTTACAATTATATTTTTTTAATGTAATGTTTCACTTGCGACTTGCTATAACCAATGTTTGTAAAAAAATTGCTTAAAACCATCTCTTAAATATTTTTTCTTCAGATATCCACAAAACCCCTGTATTTGATGTTTTTTAAACTAAATACTGTCATCAAATGTAGAAATAACAATTAAGCATAGGACTTGTACATGGCTGTAAGGGATCCATGTTACCATCAGGGAGTCTGACGGTTGACCTCTTTGACCCCCACACACCAAAGCACACAAAGTTCTTGCTCTAAATATCATAAATGTCATCAGGTAAGTAGTTATACTTAATGCTGGAAGTGATTTTTTACAAAACTGAACAGTTTTATTTTTGACCTCCTTTGTCACACTTTTGACCCCCCTTTCCAGAGACTGACCCTAAAACTAAAACTAGTAAAAGGTTAACATTTCATAAACACACACACACTCATACACACACACCAAAACTTTAATGTTCTTGCTTATGATCATGAGATTACCCATTGCTTGATTCCATTAGTGTGAAATGCACACTACTGCCCACAGCCATAACTGCATACTGCACACAATGCACACTACTGCCTACAGCCATGGCTGCATACTGCACTCTACTGCCTACAGACATGACTGCATACTACTGCCTACAGACATGACTGCATACTACTGCCTACAGACATGACTGCATACTACTTCCTACAGACATGACTGCATACTACTGCCTACAGACATGACTGCATACTACTGCCTACAGACATGACTGCACACTACTGCCTACAGACATGACTGCACACTACTGCCTACAGACATGACTGCATACTACTGCCTACAGACATGACTGCATACTACTGCCTACAGACATGACTGCACACTACTGCACAGACATAATTGCACACTGCTGCCTACAGACATGATTGAATACTGCACACTACTGCCTACAGACATGACTGCATACTGCACACTACTGCTTACAAACATTATTGCATACGACACACTACTGCCTACAGACATGACTGCACACTACTGCCTACAGACATGACTGCATACTGCACACTACTGCCTACAGCCATGACTGCACACTACTGGCTACAGACATGACTGCATACTGCACACTACTGCCTACAGCCATGACTGCACACTACTGGCTACAGACATGACTGCACACTACTGCCTACAGACATGACTGCCACTAGACTACTGACACTCTGCTACAGACATGATGAATACTGCACACATACTGGCTACAGACATGACTGCATACTGCACTACATACTGCTACAGACATGACTGCACACTACTGCCTACAGACATGACTGCACACTACTGCCTACAGACATGACTGCATTGCTACACTGTGCCTACAGCCATGACTGACATACTGCTACAGACTGACTGCCCTACTAAAACATGACTGCACACTACTGCTACAGACATGACTGCAACTACTGCCTACAGACATGACTGCACATGCTGCACAATCAGCTGCACACTACTGCCTACAGACATGACTGCACACTACTGCCTACAGACATGACTGCACACTACTGCCTACAGACATGACTGCACACTACTGCCTACAGACATGACTGCACACTACTGCCTACAGACATGACTGCATACTGCACACTACTGCCTACAGCCATGACTGCACACTACTGCTACAGACATGACTGCACACTACTGCCTACAGACATGACTGCACACTACTGCCTACAGCCTGACATGATCACACTACTGGCTACAGACATGACTGCACACTACTGCCTACAGACATGACTGCATACTGCACACTACTGCCTACAGACATGACTGCACACTACTGCCTACAGACATGACTGCACACTACTGCCTACAGACATGACTGCACACTACTGCCTACAGACATGACTGCACACTACTGCCTACAGACACTGACTGCATACTACTGCCTACAGTACATGAACTGCACACTTCTGCTACAGACATAACTGCACACACTACTGCCTACAGACATGACTGCACACTACTGCCTACAGACATGACTGCACACTACTGCTACAGCACAATGTACTATGCACACTACTGCCTACAGGACATACGCACACTACTTGCCACAGCTCATGATTGCACACTCTGCCTACAGACATGACTGCACACTACTGGCTACAGACGATGACTGCACACTACTGCTACAGAACACTGCATGACACTTACTGCTACAGAATGATGCACACATGCACAGTATGCTGCCTGATCAGGCAGTGAATGCAGCATTACTGCTACAATGACTGCAACTGCACACTACGCTCGCATGATTGTCATTATGCACTAGCTACAGATGTGTGCGGTTATGCTAGTACTTGTAGCACCTATTGACTGCACTACAGAATTCTGTGGTTGGGTGATGTTATGAAATGCACAAAAGCTCTTTCCTGCACTCACATGCCTGCAGTTTGATTTATCACAGCCATTTCATTCTGATGCCAGCATTGTGGCAGGACAGACAGGACTGGCAGGCATGGCTGGCAGCAGAGGACATCTGGGATCTGTTTGTTCAATGATTAGGCATGCAGTATGGTGGGTCGGGTGGGTGGTGATCGAGAGAAGCACACAGCTTAGCCAATGAGAAGTGATCTCTCTGCAGCATTTATTTAGATAGGTGAGGGCCGAGGTGTGGGGTAGAATGTCTGCTATTCCTTGGTATTGGAGGATCAGAAGAGGGAATTTTGGGGGTTGGTTTGGGGTTGGTTTTGAAATGGTTTTGAAAGTCTCTTGTCTGCACTCACATGCCTCAGTGTTTGTTTTTTTATCTGTCTGCCTATGTGTTTGCTTGTATGTCTCTGCTTGTGTGTCTGCCTGACTGTATCTGCCTGCCTTCTGTGTCTTGTCTCAACAGCCCCACATTCTCAGGACTCTTCCTTTTCATGATTTCTGTGATCACCACACAGATCTAGAACTTACGTGCTCAAAAAAAAAAAAAGACCTCTCTTCTCTCCTCTTTCTTTTTTGCCTTTCTCCCTACTTCTAGTACAGTGTCCCAGGGCTCTCCCCGAGAGCTAGGTAAAAACACATCTATAGCAGTAAATTTGTAGACGGTCTAATTAGTTCTTTTTTTTTGCTGCCTCATCTTCTGTGACGTCCCCCATTCTGCTGTTCCCACGCCGCTCATTCCAATCTCCCCGCCACAGCCATACCCAGATTTGTTATGTCTCATCCTCAGAGTCGGAGGTCCACAGGGAGCCAATCACTATCAGGCCGCCGTGGGGCAACCAGCCAGAGGGGCCCTGCACTGCTGCTGGGTCACTTTGGCGGTGTTCAGTGGTGCCTGTTCTGAGCTAACATATGCAGGACACCACCTACTAAGCCCCCTACTAATGACAGTATTAGCTCAGTCGTGGAGCCAGACTGAGTGAGCTGCCCACCCGAGGTGGCAACCACCACAATGTCCCTCCAACGACCATCCCCCGCGAACCTCCAACCCCAAAGGCTTTGACAAAAACTCACCACAGGCACTGAAGTGTATGGGCAAACCGAATCTGAGGTCACCATGAGACCAGAGCAACTGGGACCACTGAATCAAAGGCAATTTTTTTTATTGCATGATGATCAATGACAATGAGGATGATGTAATTATGCTGCTGTGGAAGTGCATATGCTTTGAGAATACTTGACAGGGTTGTACTCTACGCTTACTGTCATAATATATCCCGGCATCAACCGGGCCCGAGAGATACAGACACCTGCAGTGTTGGTCAGGTAATTTGAGCAACACTCTAAAACTTGCATCGTGAAGTGGATGAAGCTCGACTGTGTGGTCCCAGTCTTTCCATTGAGCTCACAGCACACTCTCTCTGGGTAGGAGCTGGCCGGAGTCCAAAAAATCGCTACGACTCTTATGGGAATCGAACCCGCGACCTTCCAGTCTGTAACCCAAGGCGCTAACCACTGCGCCATGGCGGCTGGTAATTAGTTGAGACTTTATTCTTGGCGACTTGTTATCCTCAGGTTGTGCATAGCCCAGCTCTGCACATATGTAAAGTTTTTAGAATAAAAATTACATACATATATCTTAAGTCACACTTCTGGTTACAACTGAAGATTCCCTTCACAACTTTGTTTTCTTGGTGTTGTTGTTATTGTTATTGTTGTTGCTTTTTTCCTTCTTTTTTCTTAACTCACTAAAACTCTTAACTACTTAAAAAAAGGTATGCTATCCACTTCATTAATTTAATGGGCCAATGGCTTTTTTGTGAAGAAATTATTCAGGTTCAAATTCCTTCTCTGCCTCTTTTTCTTCTCATATTCTCTTTTGCTCTTGCCACTTCCCTGTTTTTACTAGAGTTTCTGTCTTGTCCCTTTCTTCACCTGTCCCCTCTCTCTGAGTCTGACTGTATCCAGACCTGGTTTTTATCAGTGTTCACCCCCCCCCCCCCCCCCCCCCCCCCCCCCCCAACACACACACACACACAGTACACACACATTTCTTCAGTATTCATGTTTGTATTGTCAGTGCTGGTTAAATGTTTGTCACCTAGACAGAGTTAGAGCCACACCCAGAGATAGTATCCATCCAGTCTGACATTCATTAATATCATGTATACAGTATGAAATTACCTGTCTTTTAGGGCTGGTGGCTCTGCCCCACATGAAGTGTGCAGGCTCTGTGTGTGTACATGCATGCATGCATTGTGTGAGTGTGTGTGTTTGCATGCACGAGTGTGTATGTGTGTGTGCACGCGCATGTGTGTGCATGTGTTTGCGTTTGTTTGCATGTGTTTGTGCGTATTGTGTGTACTCCCACACTTGTGCATGCATGTGTGTGTATGCATGTGTGTGAGTGTGTCTGTGTGTGAGAGAGAGACTTTGGTTTGATGTTCTGTAAGTTTAACATAGAATCAGAAAGGAATTGGATTGTTGAGATGGGGGTGTTTTTAAAAAGAAAATATTTGGGGGGGAAGCTACATGGAATCATTGTAGGAAAAAATGCTATGCCCCTGTTGTGACTGACCTGTGGTTTTTTTTTCCTTCTTCCAATGTTTTTTTGTGTTATTATCTTTGTTGTTGTGTCTTTTCTGCAGTGTGGTCTCAGGGTATGGTATGCGTTCTGCAACTAGTGCAAGGTAAGACACTGGATCAGCGTCTTACTTTTGGCATCTTGGAGGAGGTGGAGGAGAAACTTTCGTCTCCCTGGTAATATTGGGGGGGGGGAGGGGGGGGGGGGGGGGGGGGGGGGGGGGGGGGGTTCAGCAGTATTTCCTAACTTTAAAAGAGGAAACAAGTTTGGACAGTGTCACTGGTGACAAGGCAGTGGTGCTTTTTGCCATGTTGTACACAGGTTAGTTCTTAAGGCAGCAGGTTTTAGGTCCTTTACAAGGTTGAAGGTTCACATCCCATGAGAGGCAGAGATGTTGCACTGGTGCAGGGGTTAGCTCTTTAGGCAGCAGCTCACAGGGCACAAATCCAACATCACTCAGTCAAGAGTGCTAAATTTAGCGCGCCCCTTCCATAAATGAACACGTCCAAGTGTGGTCAGTTTCTGCTATAATTAGCAGCAGCTGGCCCCAGCTGGGCTGGGAAGGGATGGACTGAATACAGCAGCTGAAAGAGGGGTCAACTGATAACTGTGGAGGGTTCTAGGTCATTTGGAAGGTTGAAGGTGCACATTCCATTAGATTTGGAGGCAGAAAAGCTACATTGGTGCAGGGGTTAGGCAGTGGTTGGAAGGTTGAGAATTTGGGCCCCATGTCATGGGAGGCAGGGCTTATTTCAGACACAGCCAGCCACTTTCCAGTATTTTTTTTCCACTTGCCAATGTTTGTTGTGCTGTGGGCCCAATGGATAGATAGACCCTGGGACCACACCAGATATAGGACACCATTCTCATTCTGTTGACAGACAACATGTGTGCCATTCTAGAGCATGGTTGTACAAAGTACTGGACCAACACTATAGACTAGTGTAGTGTGCACCTGAATCTCTCTATTCTGGTTGAACACACACAACACAAGCAAGCAGGCAGACAGGCAGCCCCCCCCCCCCCTTCCCCAGGGCCAACACACAAAAGAAATTCAGAAAGCAAAAGAGTTGAATGAGGTCATCCGTGGTGTGAAGTTCATGCTGTTTGTCATGCATCAGTCCACAGTCCACATCTAGCAAACACCAGTCAGTAGCTTCACCCTGCCTTCACCTGCCCACCCCTCAGACTATAAAAAACAAGTTTGCCCACTTGTTCCACAGGCTAAGGTATGCAAGTCCAGCAGCCCTGGTAGTGATAGTGATAGAGGGGAGTGAGGGTAAAGGGAAGAAGTGTCCCTGCTGCGACCAAGGAGCAGTAAATGGTCTTCCTGACCCTAATGTTAGTTACTGACTGACTGACATCTCTGCCTGCCTGTAGGTGTCCAGGAGAACTTTGCACTTTGACCTGGGATTGGTGTCTACCCCTTCACCACTGTACTCCCTGTCAGATGTGCCCCCTGGATAGTTTGGTTGTTGTAGAGTAGCTGGTGCATGTCCCTTTACTGTATTGGTCCCCTGTCAGATGTGCCCCCTGGATAGTTTGGTTGTTGTAGAGTAGCTGGTGCATGTCCCTTTACCATATTGGTCCCCTGTCAGATGTGCCCCCTGGATAGTTTGGTTGTTGTAGAGTAGCTGGTGCATGTCCCTTTACCGTATTGGTCCCCTGTCAGATGTGCCCCCTGGATAGTTTGGTTGTTGTAGAGTAGCTAGTGCATGTCCCTTTACCGTATTGGTCCCCTGTCATATGTGCCCCCTGGATAGTTTGGTTATTGTTGTTACAGAGTTGTGGGTGCATGTCCTTCACACACAGGGACTGGATGTAACAAAGCACATGGGTCAGAGTGCTTATTCCATAATAATAATAATAATAATAAATGGAACTTATGTAGCGCTATATAGTATATCTTCCAAAGACAAAAAGCGCATGCATTCAACCTAATCTTACATAGTCATGCAATCAATGATAAATAATCAATAGTTTAAACAAACAGATATTTACAAACATGGTGTGATGCAGACAAAATCTATGAAATAATATTTCAATAGTCAAATGTTTTTCAAAAGCACACACACACTCACACAGGTCATATACTTTAGCAGGGTTATAGGACATGGTTTAGTGAAGGTGGGATAGCTCTGATATGAAACAGGAGGGGGGAAATCTTAGGTTTGAAATAGATATGTCTTGAGGCTGGATTTAAAAGTGTCATAACTAGGTTTCAGGCGAAGAGAAAGAGGGAGCTCATTCCAGGTCGATGGACCCCAAATAGAGAAAGAGCGGCGGCCAACAGTGGATTGGTTGAATCTAGGTATTATCCTGGAAATAAAAGAATAAAGTGTCAGTTATGATTTTGGACATTTCAGTAGAAGTGTCGGTGACAACAGCGGAACTGAAAGAAATTCCAGAGAAGTGTATAAAAGCATCATTCTTGCATTGTGCCTCATGATGATCATCAATGTGTTTGTGTTTGGCAGTGTTTCAGATGCATTTTCTTAGGACAATGGAATACATGTGTTTTTCACAGCAGTTTAGTCAAGGTGATTCCTTTGTCAGTGATGATGATGCAAACAGCAGTGGACATGACAAAACACTGACCAGTATTTTGCCTGTCTCGCATCACATGCTCCAGGGTTTCTTCTGCGGAAGAACATGTGACCTGGTGGTTGTAAATAGACTACAGTGGTAGAGGCAAGAAGCACATAAATACAATTTTGACCACAAGATGGTCAGTTATGATGATTGGACATGAATTCAAAACACAGAAGATTTATTATGTTTTTGAAAAAAAATGTGTAAACTGAGCATTTTCTTAAAAAGGTTTATGGTGTCACTGACACATTTTGATATAATAAAGTTAAAATTTTGCATAGCAGAAAGCAACAAGATGCAAATTAGGTGATATGTCTCTTGGACATTGTGAGTATTATTTGACCAGTTCAACTTTCTGATTTCACACAAACTTCACCAAAAAGCTTGTGCACATGATTTTGGGACGAAGCTGTTGGCAAAGGTGTGTTTTAATCATTTCACATATTTAACTTTTTGTTTTCAATTTAGAATGGCTGTACTGCCATGGTGTGTGTGGGGCATGTCAGTAAATGTCCCATTTTGGTATGGTCAATTTTGACCATTTTCTTTTGACAAACGTGTTTTTACAAATCCACCAAATCCATCTTCCTAATGTTGTGGTATTTTCCTCTTTATGATACAAGCTGACACAATTATGCAACCAAACCAAACCAATAAAGAAATATTCTGGGTAGTTTATTTTCTTATGATACACACTAGGGTTGGCCACCATGACCTTTCGCTATGTCTCAATATATATATACACACACACACATATATATATATATATAAACGGGATAGCTCAGTGGTCAGAGCATGTGCTTTCCCCAGCTAAGGTCAAGTAGCATCCAGTGTGGTTACCACTTGGATGGGTGACCATTTGCATGCCTTGGCTTCAGTACACTGTACAGTCCCCCAGTTCACCCACCTGTAAATGGGTACCTGCCTCATTAGGGTCAGGGAAAGTAAAGCGGTGAGGGAGAGGAGATGGGCGCCACCCTCAATAAGCTGGCCTCTAGAGAAGTTGAGGTCTCTAATGCCTCACTCCCCTATGACTACATAGGTTATGAGACACCTTTACCTTATGTATATGTATGTATATATATATATATATATATATATATATATAAAAATAAAATATAAAACATATAGTATACATGTTTACACGTATGCATATGTAATGCTGCACGCGAAAAACCATGGACAAGTCGCCAGCTGTAGTTTCGTGCTGTGCGCTGTTAAAGTGAACACCGCTAAAGCCGCGGTCACTGATCACCTGCAGACTCCAACGTGTGTATCTCAAAAAGTAATACAGATAATTGAAATCTGTTTTTTGTGTCTTGTTTAGATATCTCTTCTTTTAGATTACACATCATTCTCATTTTCTGAATTTTGACCCTTATCCATGATGTTCCCATGCAGCGTCACATAGTGATATAGTAATATATCCATCAAACTCCTTCAGGCTATTTTTGTTTAGGTTTGTTTTCAGAGTTGTAGATGAGCAGTCACCTCAGCAGGAAAGTGGGAGTGTAAATGATCACCAGAACTTGGTGGAGGAATAGAGACCTGTCCTCACTCAGGCCATGTGTCGCTCACTCTATCTTCATGACATGCAGACATGCACTCTGGTCACTGGACAGGTTACACTACAGCCATGACATAGGTCACTCACATGAGATATGATATCATATCTCATATCAAGAAACCACTTTCTGACACTTTCGGCTATATTTTAGATCAGGATGATATCAGTTCACAGTGTTCAGTGGCTGCACAGCAACAGAAATCAATAGCTTGACACACAGACGGAGATAGGAAGAAAAAGCTATCATTGTGTGGACATGTTTGGCACACACAGGCCTGTTAGTGTTACAGATAATGACCATCTGTTGCTGGCTCACACTGTTACTTGCTGTACATAATCTTCACTTCAGGGAGACTGAAGGCAGTTGGGATAAGCAGTAAGCCTCTTTGGTGTCCCTGAAACAGAGGTCAGGAGACGACAATGTGCAGTATTTGTTTAGTGCTACAATGTGCAGTGTTTGTTTAGTGCTACAATGTGCAGTGTTTGTTTAGTGCTACAATGTGCTGTGCTTGTTTAGTGCTACAATGTGCTGTGTTTGCTTAGTGCTGCCAGCAGCTGTACAGTAGGTCTGTCCATGTATGTATGTAACACAGAACATCTTGTATATGATCTGTGTGAGGGCTGTTTGAAGGGGGAGGGACAGGAGAGACAAACAGGTCTATCCGTCACACTCCTTCACCCTGTCACTTCTGACAAAGCTTCCTACTAATGTGGCATTACACCTCCCTCTTCCCATACACGGTGACTGACTCGGATCCGTATAACTTGTCTTTTGTTTGTCTGGTGACCAAGCAGGACAGGCAAGCTGTCGTTTGGCCTGCAAGGTGGGAAGACGAAGTAGCAGATGCTTGTGTGAGGCAGTGTGGATATATTAATATATATATATATATATATACACACACACACATATTAAAGTTCCCTTGTTGGGAACTCATCACAGTTCTGTGTGTTTGTGTGTGTGTGTGTAAGAGATCCGGATGTCTTACAGTATACATGTAATGTATACCAAGTGCATTCATCATCTCTGAGGTTGAAGGAGGCTGTGTTGGAGTGTCATCATTGTGAACCGTGACTCCTCACTTTTCTGGCAGTTTGTCGTCTTGCTGTGCTGTGCTGTTGAACTGTGGCAGGGGAAAGAGGAAAACTGGCCAGGGGATCAGTAATATATATATATACACCTACCTTGTGCTGCAGTAATATAGACACCTACCTTGTGCTGCAGTAATTTAGACACCTACCTTGTGCTGCAGTAATATAGACACCTACCTTGTGCTGCAGTAATTAGAACACCTCGTGCTGCAGTAATATAGGACACTACTTGTGCTGCAGTAATATAGACACCTACCTTGTGCTGCAGTAATATAGACACCTACCTTGTGCTGCAGTAATATAGACACCTACCTTGTGCTGCAGTAATATAGACACCTACCTTGTGCTGCAGTAATATAGACACCTACCTTGTGCTGCAGTAATATAGACACGTCTACCTTGTGCTGGGTGGTGAAGGCAGTGCTGGCCAGGGGATGTGCAGAGCTCTGTCAGTTAGGATTTTGAATGTGTGCAGTAGTGGTGTGCTCAACAAACAACTAGTACAGTAGTAGTAGCGCACTAGAGTATCAGTTTGGCCCGGCCTCACAGTGACTGATGTGGATTGATCAGTCAGTTGTGTGTGAAGTGTGGTATATTTCTGACAACAGTCAGTGGTGTGGATTGATCAGTCAGTTGTGGTGAAGTGTGGTATATTTCTGACAACAGTCAGTGGTGTGGATTGATCAGTCAGTTGTAGTGAAGTGTGGTATATTTCTGACAACAGTCAGTGGTGTGGATTGATCAGTCAGTTGTGGTGAAGTGTGGTATATTTCTGACAACAGTCAGTGGTGTGGATTGATCAGTCAGTTGTGGTGAACTTCCCGTGAAGTGTGGTATATTTCTGACAACAGTCAGTGGTGTGGATTGATCAGTCAGTTGTGGTGAAGTGTGGTATATTTCTGACAACAGCAATAGATTTTTTCTTTCTCTTTTCCACCTAAGTACCCTAACTCCTAATGCCATTGTTGTAAACCATTTATTATAAATGTAGGACTGCATGTCATTTAAGTACAAAGCAAAGAGTAACAGTGACAAGTTTTCACCCTGACAAACCCCATTTGAGGATTGAAAAAAATCAGAACACTCATCCCCTCCACTGACACATGATTTAGCTTTGGAGTAGATATCTTTTTTAACCATGAATATGTTTCCATTCACCCCATGATCGACAGCTTCCACCACAGACAAGCTCTGCTCACACAGTTCATTGTCTTTTCAAAATCTACAATTGGACAATAGAGTCGTTTTGTTTTGGCGAGAATTACATCAGTCATGCAGTGAAGTGTGAACAAGTGATCAGTAGTGGAAAAACCTGCTCTAAAAGCTGCCTGTTCTTGACCGGTACTGGCAATAGTCATGGATTGATTGAAATGTTTTGCCAGTCGGTTGTTTATCACAGAAGTAAATAATTTTCCAAAGCAACTAGAACTTTGTTAACAATACTATCGGCCTTAAAAAAAATCTTCCCAATCTTTTCCCCTTCATTTCACTGGACTTGTATGTTATGGGTGTCAATGTGTCTATCTCCACACTATTTCTGTATGCTGACCTTATCACATACACACAGCCACACTTTATCATATGTGTATCCTGACCTTATTAGTATTAATTACAGACAACCACACTGTATCCTGACCTTATCACACCATATCCTGACCTTACCAGACACTGTATCCTGACCTTTTCACACGCGGTATCCTGACCTTATCATTACACGGTACCCTGACCTGAGCACACACTGTATCCTGACCATATCACACGCTGTATCCTGACCTTATCATCACTGTATCCTGACCTTATCACATGCTGCATCCTGACCTTATCATCACTGTATCCTGACCCTACCACACACTGTATCCTGACCTTATCATCACTGTATCCTGACCTTATCATCACTGTATCCTGACCTTATCACTGTATCCTGACCTTATCACTATCCTGACCTTATCACAAACTGTATCCAGCCTTATCACACTGTATCCTGGCCTTGTCGCACCGTGCCTGACCTTGTCACACTGTATCCTGACCTTATCAGACGCTGTATCTTGGCCTTATCAGACACTGTATCCAGACCTTATAACACACAGTATCCTGACCCTACCACACCATATCCTGACCTTGTCACACCGTATCCTGACCTTGTCACACTGTATCCTGACCTTGTCAGGAACAATATCCTGACCTTGTCAGACACTGTATCCTGACCTTATCAGACACTGTATCCAGACCTTATCACACACAGTATCCTGACCTTTTCCACACCATATCCTGACCTTGTCACACCATATCCTGACCTTGTCACACCGTATCCTGACCGTATCACACACTGTACCCTGATCTTATCAAACACAGCCACACTCAGAGTTGGACAAAAACTAATGCCAGGTAAAGATCTTTCCACAGCTGTGGAAGTGTGATTGAAAAGGGGTATGCACAACAAAACAATACTATACATTGTGGATTTGTGAAGTGAAATGTTGACTGACACCCGTGCAGTGTGGGAGTGGGTTGACAGTGATTTCTACCAGTGTGAGGGACTCACCTTGATGCATATACCATCCTCTTCTCCACTGTGGTCAAAAGTGACTTTTACATAGATCTACAGCTGAACACTTGAGTTCAACTAATATCACTTTGAGTGAACACGTAAAATCGAAGCAAAGCAAACTTGAGTTCAAAAAGCGTACAGAGTATGCCAAAGTAGAGGTACAAAGCAAAAGAAAGAACAGCACAGATAAGGGAGGAAAACATGAGAGCAAAGTATGTGCTACAGGACAGTAGTGGTCCAAGTGCTAGCATTCCCCTTGGAGTGTCACAGGAAGGTGTGTGTTCTCTGTCCTGGACAGATGGCAGCAAGAACGGGGAAGCGAACCCCGCCACCCTCCACGCCAGCACGCCCCCCGCTGACCGCAAGAGTCGCTTTCATGCCTTCGGCAAGATCTTCAAGCCCTGGAAGTGGAAGAGAAAGAAGAAAAGTGAGCGCATTGAGAAAACTGCAGTGGGTGAGTATGTTGTTTTTGCTTTATTTCTGTGTTGGTTGCTTGGTTTTCCCCTGGATCAGGCAGCTATGCACTGGTTAGACTGTTTGCCAGGGGAGAGTTGTGCTTGTCTGTTTGTGTATTGGTTTTGTTGCTTCCTACAAAACCAGTTTCACACTGCAGTTCAGGACAGGTCATGGCAATGAACAGTGACAATTAACAGTGACAGTGAAAAGTACTGTGACAGTGACGTGAACAGTGAAGAGTGACAGTAAACAGTGGCAGTGACCAGTACTGTGACAAGTACAGTGACAGTAACCAGTACAGTGACAGTGACCAGTACAGTGAACAGTGATGGGGACCAGTACAGTGACCTGTACAGTGACCAGTACAGTGAACAGTGATGGGGACCAGTACAGTGACAGTGACCAGTACAGTGACCAGTACAGTGACAGTGACCAGCACAGTGAACAGTGACCAGTACAGTGAACAGTGACTGACCAGTACAGTGACAGTGACCAGCACAGTGACAGTGACCAGTACAGTGACCAGTACAGTGAACAGTGACCAGTACAGTGACAGTGACCACAACAGTCAACAGTGACCAGCACAGTGAACAGTGACTGACCAGTACAGTGACAGTGACCAGCACAGTGACAGTGACCAGTACAGTGACCAGTACAGTGTGAACAGTGACCAGTACAGTGACAGTGACCAGCACAGTGACAGTGACCAGTACAGTGAACAGTGACAGTGACCAGCGCAGTGAACAGTGACAGTGACCAGTACAGGGAACAGTGACAGTGACCAGCGCAGTGAACAGTGACAGTGACCAGTACCAGTGACCAGTACAGTGAACAGTGACCAGCACAGTGACAGTGACCAGCTCAGTGACAGTGACCAGCACAGTGACCAGCACAGTGACAGTGACCAGCACAGTGACAGTGACCAGCACAGTGACAGTGACCAGCACAGTGACCAGTACAGTCAGCAGTGACAGTGACCAGTACAGTCAACAGTGACAGTGACCAGTACAGTGACCAGAACAGTGACAGTGACCAGCACAGTAAAAGTGACCAGTACAGTGAACAGTGACTGACCAGTACAGTGAACAGTGACAGCGACCAGCACAGTGACCAGTACAGTGAACAGTGACAGTGACCAGTACAGTGAACAGTAACAGTGACCAGCACAGTGACAGTGACCAGTACAGTGAACAGTGACAGTGACCAGAACAGTCAACAGTGACAGTGACCAGTATAGTGAACAGTGACAGTGACCAGCACAGTGACAGTGACCAGTGCAGTGAACAGTGACCAGTACAGTGAACAGTGACCAGAACAGTGACAGTGACCAGCACAGTGACCAGCACAGTGACCAGCACAGTGACCAGAACAGTGACAGTGATGAGAACAGTGAACAGTGACCAGCACAGTGAACAGTGTCCAGCACAGTGCACAGTGACGTGAACAGTGACAGTGACCACAACAGTGACTGACAGGGAAGAGTGACAATAGATAGTGACATTGACTTGTACAGTGACTAATGACAGTGACAATGACAATCATTAAAACAGTGAACAATGACAGTGACAAAGACAGCAATAGTGACATTGAAAAGTATAGTATAGAGTGACAGTGAAAAGTGCAGTGACAGTGAAAAGTACAGTGCACAATGAAAAAAAACAAAAACAGTGACAGTGAAAAGTACATTGACAGTTACAAGTATAGTGACAGTGCAGTGTACAAACAATAGTGACAGTGCAGTGTACAAACAATAGTGACAGTGGAAAGTACAAACTATAGTGACAGTGGAAAGTACAGTGACAGTGGAAAAGTACATGAACAATACAGTGACAGTGAAAGGACAAGTACAGTGAACAGGGACAAGTACAGTGAACAGTGGCAAGTACAGTGAACAGGGACAAGTCCAGTGAACAGGGACAAGTACAGTGAACAGGGACAAGTACAGTGAACAGTGACAGGGACAAGTACAGTGAACAGGGACAAGTACAGTGAACAGGGACAAGTACAGTAAATGGACAAGTACAGTGAACAGGGACAAATACAGTGAACAGGGACAGGGACAAGTACAGTGAACAGGGACAAGTACAGTGAACAGGGACAAGTACAGTGAACAGGGACAAGTACAGTGAACAGTGACAAGTACAGTGAACAGGGACAAGTACAGTGAACAGGGACAAGTACAGTGAACAGGGACAGGGATGAGTACAGTGAACAGGGACAAGTACAGTGAACAGGGACAAGTACAGTGAACAGGGACAAGTACAGTGAACAGGGACAAGTACAGTGAACAGGGACAAGTACAGTGAACAGGGACAAGTACAGTGAACAGGGACAAGTACAGTGAACAGGGACAAGTACAGTGAACAGTAACAGGGACAAGTACAGTGAACAGGGACAAGTACAGTGAACAGTAACAGGGACAAGTACAGTGAACAGGGACAAGTACAGTGAACAGTAAGAGGGACAAGTACAGTGAACAGGGACAAGTACAGTGAACAGTAAGAGGGACAAGTACAGTGAACAGGGACAAGTACAGTGAACAGGGACAAGTACAGTGAACAGGGACAAGTACAGTGAACAGTGAATAGTGAATCATGGCAGTACAGTGAACGTGGCAGACAGAGACAAGTACAGTGAACAGGAAGTACAGTGACAGGGATGTCAGTGAATCAGTGAACTGGGCAAGTGACAGGAACAGTAAGGGACAAGTACAGTGAGACAGGGACAAGTACAGTGAAGGCAGTGACAAGTACATGAACAGGCAAGGACAGTGACAGTGGACAGGGACAAGTACAGTGAACAGTGACAAGGACAGTGAACAGTGACAGGGACAAGTACAGTGACAGTGGCATTAATAAGTACTGTGAACAGTGGCATTGATAAGTACAGTGAACAGTGACAAGTACAGTGACAGTGGCATTGACAAGTACAATGAACAGTGACAAGGACAGTGAACAGTGACAGGGACAAGTACAGTGAACAGTGACAAGGACAGTGAACAGTGACAGGGACAAGTACAGTGACAGTGGCATTGATAAGTACTGTGAACAGTGGCATTGATAAGTACAATGAACAGTGACAAGTACAGTGACAGTGGCATTGACAAGTACAATGAACAGTGACAAGGACAGTGAACAGTGACAGGGACAAGTACAGTGACAGTGGCATTGATAAGTACTGTGAACAGTGGCATTGATAAGTACAGTGAACAGTGGTCTTTATAGCGTGGTGAGAACTGAGAGCTGGAGGCTTGTGCTCCAGATGGGCTTAAAAGATCTTTAAAATAATCTTTCCATCGTTTCAGAATTTCCTCTTCTTTGTGCAGTGCCTCTCCATTTGCATCATTTACTACTGTTGTTGGATTAAATGGCTCATCTCTTACTCTCATCGTCTTCTTACTTACTTACTTACTTTACTTTTGTCTTCCGTTTATACTCGGAGGTGTCGCGGGGAGATATAGCTGTCTGTCGGCAGCGAGGCGTGTAGCCTGGAGGAGGGACATGCCGTGGGCTTTTAGGGTATCGGCCACGGAATCACTCCATCTTCTTCTTGGTCGTCCTTTGGCTTTCCATCCTGAGTGCCGGGTGTTGTAGGCCCGAAGAGCTGGCTGGTTGTGAGGCATCCGTGTCAGGTGTCCGAACCACTTGATCCTCTGCTGGTCGATGTGTTGTAGGACTGGTGTTGCACCTACCATGTCTCTGATGACTTCGTTTCTGATTTTGTCTCTTCGGGTCTTGTTGACTGCTCTTCTTAGGCATTTCATTTCACACGTGACTAGTTTACGTCTGAGGGCCTTTGTGAGGGGCCATGTCTGACACTGGTACGTGAGCGTTGGCAGGAAGATGGTGTTAATCAGTTTTGCCTTGTGTCCATGGGAATGCTGGGATGTTTCAGGAAAGGGGCGAGCTGGTAACTGACCGCATTAGCCTTCTGACATCTTGTTTCAATTTCACGGTCTAATCTTCCGTTCTCTGCAAATACACTGCCCAGATATTTAAATTCGCTGACTTGATCGTCTTCACACTTTTGAAAAATTCTCTTGGGGAGTTCTTGCAAATTTCACTTAACTTCTCTCCATAAGTCGCCCAAGATTTTTCTTTAGAGGCTTTCACAACACGTTTACTATGTCTTCTTGCGATTTTGTACTTGACGTAGCCCTCTTCTGTCTTGGTCTTGACGCAAGCTTTATATAAGTATGTTCTTTCGAGCCAGAAGGCCCATAGAGCCGGAGCTTATCCCGGTTTCTGTAGCGTTAAGCGAACTGATGGTTTTTCACCACCCCTGTGACAGGACGCTAGTCTGTCGCCAGATACTTCCCCAGCAGAGCTGGTACCCACTTGTACACCTGGGTGGAGTGAGGAAAATAGGAGTAAAGTGTCTTTCCCAAGGACACAACACTGAGCCGAGCGGGGATCGAACCCGCGACCTCTGGATCACGAGTTGACCGCCTAAACCACTCGACCACGGTGCCTCCTCAAGCTTTATATAGCTGCTTTTTATTCTTGATGGCTTCCTTCACCTCTTGGTTCCACCAAGCTGTAGCTTTCCTGTTTTTACCTCCACATTTCTTTGTCCCGCAAACTTCCCTTAAGGTGTTCAGGAGAGCTGGTTTGAAGGTGTCCCAGACTTGCTCCATGTTGAGAAGTGTTGTATCAGTGGAGCCAAATTTCACCTTGATAGCACTATGGATCTGTTCTTGCACTTCTTTCTCTTCCAGTTTGAGGAGGTTGATCTTTTCAGGCTGGTTCTTTCTAGCAGTTGTTATTTTCTTCTTCTGAGTACTGGAGGATAGAATGACAGGCCTGTGGTCAGTGTCAAGGTTGGCATTGGGGATGGCTTTTGAGTCTTTGATGGCGTAACGTGTTCTAGATCTTGCAAGTATAAAGTCGATTTGAGACGAGATGTTGAGGTCGTTCCACTTGTACCAGGTGAAAATTTGGGAGGCTCGGTGTTGGAAAAAGGTGTTGGTGATGATCAGATCATGCTCTGCACATAGTTCTAGCACGTGGTTCCCGTTGTAATTGCAAGGTGTTCTGTGGTCACTGTGGGGTCCAAGATGTTTTGTCCACGGGTTTCTTCCCTCACCAACTCTGCCGTTGAAATCACCCATGACATACAGGTCCTCTTTGTCAGGGGTGCTGTTGATGAGGTCGGAGAGCTCTTGATAGAATAAGTCTTTCTCCTCTTCTGAGTACGAATGGTTACACTGTGCATATGCTTGGATATAGTAGATGATTTTGTTGGACTTTCTTACACTGATTTTAATCAGTCTTTCTGATATGTGTTCTGCGCTCATGAGATTCTTTGCTATGTCTGGGTGTAGGATGAATCCCACACCATGCGTTGCTCTCTGGTCTTTCCTGACTCCACTCCAGATGAGAACAAAGTTTGAATGGATTTCTTTCATTCCTTGTCCTTTCTTCCTAGTGTCTGAAATGCCCATGATGGAGATCTTTCTATTGGTCATGAATTCCACAATTTCTGGGTCCTTGTTTGTTAGGCCGCAGATGTTCCATGTTCCAATGTAGTCACTGTTCCTATCTCAATGTCCGTTTCCATTGCGAGGTCGTTTGCCGTTGGTATCCGTCCGTTTGTATCTCTTTTCAGTTTTCTTAGCGGTTGATAAATCCACTGTTGGCTTGCTAGGCCAGTCACAGCTTCACCAGAGCCCCGTTAGCCAGCTTGACCTGTTTCCGTTTCCCACGACGTGGACGAGGGGTTGGACTTTTTAAACCCATCTGGAGTACAAAGCTTCCAGCTCTCAGTTCTCACCACGCTATAAAGACCAGTTAGAGCCCCAAATCCTTGAAGCTGAAACAAGAAAAGCAATTAAGACCAGCCCAAAGGACAAAGCCGCAGGCGATGACGGCATAACAACTGAAGCCATCCTTGCATGCGGAGAAACGGGAGTTAAGGGGCTCACCATCATCTTCCAGAAAACATGGGAAGAGAGGAAAGTACCAATGGACTGGCAAAATGCAATAGTGGTGCCAATTCGGAAGAAGAAGGGCAGCAAGAGAGACTGCAGCACCTACAGAGGCATTTCACTTCTCAGCCATGTAGGGAAAATGTATGCAAAGATTCTGGAACAGCGCACAAGAGCCAAAGCAGAACACCTACTGAGCAATGCCCAGTTTGGCTTTCGGAGAGGAAGAGGGTGCACAGATGCCATTTTCGCACTCCGACAGCTGTGTGAAAGAGCCATCGAATACAACCAAGACCTGCATACAGTATTCGTTGATCAAGAGAAAGCTTTCGACCAAGTCAACAGAGACAAGCTCTGGAAGATCCTGGAGCAGTACGACGTGAAGGGGCAGTTGCTTGATAACATCAGAGCAATCTATGCCAACAGTATGAGCGCAGTCCAAACAGCCAGTGGAACATCTGACTGGTTCCCGGTTACATCAGGGGTCAGGCAAGGCTGGGTACTCTCTCCCCTTCTCTTCGTGATCTACATGGACCAGATTACAAAGGAAGCCAACCCAGATCTTGAGGCCCTGAACGAACTATTATTTGCTGACGACCAGTCCTTGATGAATCCAAACAAAGCAGCTCTTCAAGAACACACAGACCAACTCAACACAAGCTGCGAGAGATATGACATGAAGATCAGTATCACCAAAACAGAAGTTATGTCTGTCAGCAGAAATCCAGGAAAGCAGGAAATCAACATCAACGGCACCCAGTTGAAACAGACCAAAGAATTTAAATACCTTGGCAGCCTCTTCACTGAAGATGGAAAATTGGACAGAGAGATAGAAACAAGATGCCAGAAAGCAAACGCAGTCAGTTACCAACTCACCCCCCTTCTAAAACATTCCAGCATCCCAATGAGCACCAAGGCAAAACTCATCAACGCCATCTTCATTCCAACACTCACATACCAGTGTCAGACATGGGCCCTAACAAAAGCCTTAGAGAGAAAATTGGTCACATGTGAAATGCGCTGCCTGAGAAAAGCTGTCAACAAGACCAGACGCGACAAGATCAAGAATGAGGTGATCAGAGAGATGGTCAGACTAACACCAATTCTCCACCATATCGAACAACAAAGGATCAGGTGGTTTGGTCACCTCACCAGAATGCCGCCCAACCAACCAGCCCTACGGGCATACACCACCAAACACAATGGCTGGAAAGCCAGAGGTAGACCAAGGAGACCATGGAGCCACTCCGTGGCTGACACCCTGCGAGCCCATGACCTGTCACTACATCAAGCCTCCCGCCTTGCTGCAGACAGACGTCTGTGTCTCCCCGCGACGCCAAAGGGCACCAGCGGCAGATGAAAGAAGAAGAAGAAGAAAGTGAACAGTGACAAGTACAGTGAACAGCGACAAGGACAGGTGCAGTGAACAGTGACAAGTACAGTTAACAGTGACAAGTACAGTGACAGTGGCATTGACAAGTACAATGAACAGTGACAAGAACAGTGAACAGGGACAAGTACAGTGACAGTGGCATTGACAAGTACAATGAACAGTGACAAGGACAGTGAACAGTGACAGGGACAAGTACAGTTAACAGTGACAAGTACAGTGACAAGTATGAACAGTATCAGTGACAATAACAAAGAAAGCATAGTGAAGAATGAATTGAAAACTTGTGCGTCATAGAACAGTGACAGTGAAGAGTACAGTGAAGTGACAGTGCGTCATCAGTGCACGCACAGAGGTTGTGGGTGTGGAGGGGACCGACTGCATTGAGTGACTGAGTGACTGACAGCTGTAGGAAAAATCAAAGTGCTGTGGTCCCCTGCTGTGCTGTGATGTGATGCAATGTCAGGCCTGCAGGCAGTTGATGTGCGCATTGATCTGACACTGCTGGTATTTCACTTCATCGGGAACCTTTTAACAAGGCCTGGCCCCCTTGATGATGTGCTCTGTCCCTCAGTCTGCCCGTCTCTTTGTTGATTGGTTTGTCTGTCTCATGTCTCTTTGTTGATTGGTTTGTCTGTCTGTCTCTTTGTTGATTGGTTTGTCTGTCTGTCTCTTTGTTGATTGGTTTGTCTGTCTGTCTCTTTGTTGATTGGTTTGTCTGTCTCAGTGTCTCTTTGTTGATTGGTTTGTCTGTCTTCTTTGTTGATTGGTTTGTCTGTCTGTCTCAGTGTCTCTTTGTTGATTGGTTTGTCTGTCTGTCTCAGTGTCTCTTTGTTGATTGGTTTGTCTGTCTGTCTCTTTGTTGATTGGTTTGTCTGTCTGTCTCAGTGTCTCTTTGTTGATTGGTTTGTCTGTCTGTCTGTCTCTTTGTTGATTGGTTTGTCTGTCTCAGTGTCTCTTTGTTGATTGGTTTGTCTGTCTGTCTGTCTCTTTGTTGATTGGTTTGTCTGTCTGTCTCAGTGTCTCTTTGTTGATTGGTTTGTCTGTCTGTCTCTTTGTTGATTGGTTTGTCTGTGTGTCTCAGTGTCTCTTTGTTGATTGGTTTGTCTGTCTGTCTGTCTCTTTGTTGATTGGTTGTCTGTCTGTCTCTTTGTTGATTGGTTTGTCTGTCTCAGTGTCTCTTTGTTGATTGGTTTGTCTGTCTCTTTGTTGATTGGTTTGTCTGTGTGTCTCAGTGTCTCTTTGTTGATTGGTTTGTCTGTGTGTCTCAGTGTCTCTTTGTTGATTGGTTTGTCTGTCTGTCTGTCTCTTTGTTGATTGGTTTGTCTGTCTGTCTCAGTGTCTCTTTGTTGATTGGTTTGTCTGTCTGTCTCAGTGTCTCTTTGTTGATTGGTTTGTCTGTCTCAGTGTCTCTTTGTTGATTGGTTTGTCTGTCTGTCTCTTTGTTGATTGGTTTGTCTGTCTCAGTGTCTCTTTGTTGATTGGTTTGTCTGTGTACAGGTCCCAAGTCTTTCTTCCCAGTCCTGGTGTCTTTGTTTTACTTTCCAGTACACATGTAAAACTTGTGTAAAAGACACTCATGGCATGGGCCAATGCAAGCATGCATGTACACGCCTGTGCACAAACGTATCAGTAACCCCCCCCCCCCCCACCCACACACACACACACACACATTTACCATCTTCTATGCTTTCTCTAGAAAGGCAAACCAGTCCTGCTGTGTTCATTTTCTGTTGCCAGTAGAAATAGAACAGAGTACTAGTCTGAGCCAATTGGACAAGATTAAAACTGCAGACTTTTGAGTGTGTAGAAGCACACGCACGCACGCACACACACACACACACACACACACACACACTGAGTGTCCTCTGAGAGGGAGGGGCTGTTCCAGGCACAACCATGTATGTGTTGCAGCTTCAGCACAGGCCACAGTAGTGCCCCAACTACTCCTCAGGGAGTTCAGGGAACAGCCCCGGGTCAAGCACGGCCATGCCACAGTGCCCTCAGAATGGATGCCACCCACACACCTTCATAAATCATACCTCTTTTGCATCAACAAGTCAACAATATGATGTGGTGAAGGCACACATCTTTATATGTATATATTCTGCTGCATCAGTTATCAACAAAACAATGTAAGGCACACATCTTATATATATATATATATATATATATATATATATATATATACACACCTTCAGAAATAATACAGAGACATTGTCATTAGTTATCAACAAGACAACAGTATGATGTGGTAGTTCTAAGCCAGTAGTCATGATCAGTAGTCAGATTGGAATGTTGACACTAGGCAGTCACAAATGTGGTCAGAGGGATAGCCCCCTGTCAGGAGAATGACACACTATTCACTCATCCCCAAAGAAACAGGAGTGTCATTGTGACAGGCTGAAGGATGGATGGGGATGGGGTGGTGGTAACCCTCACAAGTCACAACTGCCCCTCAAAACTAAATGACCATCCCAAAATGACCTGGTCACCTTCTTATCCTGCTCTGTGGTGTTATTTAATCTATAATAGCTCTCAAGTCTACACATTACATTTGTAGCCCCTGCTATGTCCAGTGCATGAGATGGTCACTAGCAAGTTTTTTAGGAGATGGGTCAGCTCAGAACTGTCAGTGTTGTGAGGTGGTGGGGAGTCCCAGCCCTAATGAAAATCAGCATGTGTGGATGCACTTGCTTCCCGCTGTCTTTGGGTGTTTGTGCTGTCCTTCGACCACACAATGTGGAGTGGGGGGGTATGTGTTATTGAATACAGAATAGTGACAACAGTGATTCTAATTATTGCCAGCTGCAGCATGCTTTCTCTGCCTGCAGTGTTCCAGTGGGCTGGAGAGCCTGCCTGTGGTTAGGGCATACAGCTGAAGATCAGGAGAGCCTGCCTGGTGGTTAGGGCATACAGCTGAAGATCAGGAGAGCCTGCCTGTGGTTAGGGCATACAGCTGAAGATCAGGAGAGCCTGCCTGTGGTTAGGGCATACAGCTGAAGATCAGGAGAGCCTGCCTGTGGTTAGGGCATACAGCTGAAGATCAGGAGAGCCTGCCTGTGGTTAGGGCATACAGCTGAAGATCAGGAGAGCCTGCCTGTGGTTAGGGCATACAGCTGAAGATCAGGAGAGCCTGCCTGGTGGTTAGGGCATACAGCTGAAGATCAGGAGAGCCTGCCTGCCTGCCTGGTGGTTAAGGAATACAGCTGAAGATCAGGAGAGCCTGCCTGTGGTTAGGGCATACAGCTGAAGATCAGGAGAGCCTGCCTGCCTGCCTGTGGTTAGGGCATACAGCTGAAGATCAGGAGAGCCTGCCTGTGGTTAGGGCACAAAGGCCATGATGTAACAGTAATTGATAGCACAGGTTTGAGTCTCTGTTGGGGTGTTGGGGACTTTTCTCTCAGGAGTTGATATTAGTATTGGCTCCTTCTTGAAAGTCCTTTGGATGAGACTGTCAACCCAAGTCTCTCATGGGGAGGCCTGCAGAACATTTTGCACACAGGTTCAAAGTTAAAAGCCCATCCTCCACTTGTGGAAGAATAGGCCAGACATAGGGTGTACCCAGCATGCTCCCTGCTTCCTACCTGGAGAGGTATTGCCATTTGTTTTGTCTTCGACACTGCCAGTTTTAAAAAAATCAGAGCAGCACCCCAAAGACTCCTGGAAGAGTTACAGCTCAAGATAAGTCACATCTTTTGTAACCTTCTTGCAAACTCCGCCATGGCACACTTCACATGCCAGCCAAAGTGCACATGTGTACCTTGTATGTATTATAAAGTATCCCAACATTGAAAAATGGGAGGAGGAGGGGTAGGGAAGGCAAGGAAGCCGAAGCTCACCTTGTTAGCAGCAGCAGCAGCTCTCATTAAAAGATGGTATCTTATCCATGGAGAGGAGGGAAATATGCAGATACCCAGCGGTACATGTATGTGTGCTGTGTACATAGTCTGTTTGTGTGTAGTTCTAAACACAGCTGCTGTAAGATCTATGTCATATTTGTGCGCAGAAAGGCATTTCCAGTAAATTCAGTGTAAAGTCTGCATGCAGAAACATAGCTGCAGTAAATTCTATCATGTATTGTGCAGAAACACAGCAGCAATAGCTGTATATGAAGTCTGTGTCAGAAACACAGCTGCAATAAATTCTATGTTAAGTCTTTTGCAGAAACACAGCAGCAGTGGCTCTTATGGGAAGTATGTATGTAAAAAACTGAAACAGCTGTTGTAAATCCATGTAGAATCGGTGTGCAGAAACACAGCTGCAGTAAATTTTATGTTAAGTCTATTTGTGTGCAGAAATAGAGCGTAAGATTTCCATGCGAACAAGCCGTGAGGAGTTGATACGGAAAGGAGTAATAAAAGAAGCAGATGGGAGTCAGAACCATCTTCCCAGAATAGGTGAGTTGTTGTTGGTTTCATTGTTTGTCTGACTGTCAGTATGTTCGGCATTGAGGTTGAAAGCATCATGTAAAAATTAAAAAAAGGAAAGGAAAACAACTACCAAAAACAACAACAAACCCCCTCCCAAACAAACAACAAACAAACAAAACAAAAAAAAACCTAACAAGCAAACAAAAACCAACCCAACCACTACCAAAACTGCACATTGTGAAAGGAGCCCAGTCTGCTCTGACAGCACGTATCAACAACAAAAAGGAGGGAATTGATAAGCAACAGTTTGAGTATCTATAGGAGAAAAGAGTTTAGAGAGTTTTGTTTGCCCAAGGTTGTGAGTTGAGTTGCCATTCTGAGTTGTACTTGCTTCATATGTCATGCTATACAGTTGGCAGACACCGGTCTCTGCACTCTGCGAGATAGCTGCCAGTGTTTGGGGCATGTTGTCTCTGATCTATAGATTGTCAAAGGGTGCCATGGTTTAAGTTGCTAAGGTATTTTAATTTATGTGTTAACAAGCAACCCTGTCACGGTTACATTTTAAAAAGAAGGTCAAGTAGTTGGGGGTTCAGGAAAGATCATTTATTTATTTATTTATTTATTTATTTATTTATACCACTTTAAGTCACGGCAGATTTCTCTCCGCGAAATTCGGGCCGCTCTCCCCGGGGAGATCACGTCGCCACAAGAGCAGCGCCACCCATTTTTTTTTTCTTTTTTCCTGTCTGCAACAGTATTTGTTTCCCTATCAAAGTGGCTTTTTCTAAGAATTTTGCCAGGGACAACTCTCTTGTTGCCGTGGTTTTTTTTTACGTGCGCTAAATAATTATGTGCAACACACGGGACCTCGGTTTATCGTCTCATCCGAAAGACTAGCGCCCAGACCACCACTCATGATCTAATGGATGGGGAAAAAGTTTCGGGTCCAAACGGGATACGAACCGCTGCACACTTCCGACCCGGACTTTTCGCTTTTTAGACAGGCGCGTTACCTCTAGACCACCAATCCACTATACGTTACCATGCGCGTTACCACTATCCACACCGATCAGAGGAGAAAGGAAAAGTGATAACTTCAGTTTTGTGATGGGTGGTCAGAGATTGAGGAAATCAACCCCATGCTGGGGACCTGTCCGTATAGATAGCATCCCCACCTTCTGGAAGTTCTGTGCTAGGAATTCCCTATTTTCTATCCCTCTCTTTGTTTCTGCCTTATTCCATTTCTTCCTGTCACCTCCTTGTCAATTTCTGTCTTCTTGGTCTATTTTCCTGCCTTTTTTTCAGAAAGACTAAGAAGATAAGGAATCTCTCCCATGCCAAAGTTGGATGCGCTGGACTTGACTTGTCAGGCGTTTAATGGCAGTGCAACAATTTTCGCTCATATGACAGACAACAATAGTTGCTGTCTGAGCATTTGATGAAGAACAAGAAAGAAGAATTTGAGTAAATGAGATATATCCCCTTGTCTGTCAGTCAGTGTAGGTGTCTACGTCTGTGTGTTGGACAGTCTGTTTACTCATTGAAGTTGGACAGAGGCCAACATCACTGCTTCTGGATATCTATCTGTGCTTACGGTAATCCTGGAATCTGCTCGATAAGGTCTTGTGGAGCAGTGTCAGTCCACATTGTTAAAGTCAGTTCAGTGGAAATTAATTTTGGTATGAAAGTTTCCAGGATCAGGATATATTTTTTAATGGGATTTTTCTGATAACTATTTTTACCATTTGCTAGAAGCTGTCATGGGTTCAAGATATTTATAGGCAGCATAACTGTTTTAAGACCTGTATCTTCTTTGTGAAAGAGCTGAACAAGTCACTGTATTGGAAACAGTCAGAAGTAACAGGCATCCTGTAGTGTAAGGGAAATCTGTTCATAAGAAATGCACATACGCCATTACCTTTGACAGCACTACTTTTGCAACAATAAATAGTGCAAAACATGATGGTGATTTTCATGGAAAAACTGACCAAACTGACAAGCATCAAGCAAAGACAGACAAATGCAGAACAATGGGTGAGAAGCTCAAACAGCAAAAGCGGCCTTTTGTGTCACTGAGTGAGACACAAAACTTGAGTCATATCTATTGTTATAAAAAAAACTTGCACAGCCATTCGTAAGTGGTGTGGAAAATGATTGGAAAACAATTGTATAAGGCCCAGTCTCTTAAAATGATTGGAAAACAATGTCCCTAGCACTGTAAGTTGTATAAGGCCCAGTCTCTTAAAATGATTGGAAAACAATGTCCCTAGCACTGTAAGTTGTATAAGGCCCAGTCTCTTAAAATGATTGGAAAACAATGTCCCTAGCACTGTAAGTTGTATAAGGCCCAGTCTCTTAACAGGTTGCGAGGAGCAACCCTGTTGCCTCTTTTCTGTGTCTTTGGGTGGAAAATCAGTTAAGAGAGAATGATCGTTAAAATGGCAGAGTCCGAAAGTGACTCGTTCTAAAACGATACTGGTGTGAAGCATGGTCTCCATTGGCTGCTGAACAGTGCTCAGCAAACACACAGAAGCTTTGTTTTTTGACCACACAGTGAGGTGAGGCCACTTTGAACTTTCATTCACCATTATTTGATCTGCTTTTGGAAAGGGGGATGAGGGTGGGGATGCTGTAACTTGACTCAAATTTGGTATTACACTGAGAAAGGTGAGAGCTCTTCTTCACCAGAGAGTGCATTTTGTGATGTGTCATGATCATGTTTTCTTGATGAGGAAACAGCATATTCATGAATACTAGATATCGCCAACATTGAGAACACACACACACACACACATGCACGCACGTACGCACGCACGCACGCACACGCACACACACCACACCACACAACACTCTCTCTCTCTCTCTCTCTCATGCATGCGTGCATGTATGCACACACATTTACAGTGATACATACACACATAATATGTATATATAAATTATCATATATAATATAATATAAACAGCAATAATAATATAATAATAATGTATGGAATTTATATAGCGCTGAATCTTGTAAAGCAACAAATCAAAGCGCTCAGATTTTATATCATACCACTTTAAGTCACGGCAGATTTCTCTCCGTGAAATTCGGGCTGCTCTCCCCGGGGAGAGCGGGAGAACGCATCGCCACTTAGCGCTGCGCCACCCTTTCACCCTTTTTTTTTTTTTTTTTTTTTTCTGCAGCTGTATTTGTTTCCCTATCAGAGTGGCTTTTTTCTAAGAATTTTGCCAGGGACAACTCTCTTGTTGCCGTGGTTTTTTTTACATGCGCTAAATAATTATGTGTAACACACGGGACCTCGGTTTATCGTCTCATCCGAAAGACTAGCGCCCAGACCACCACTCATGGTCTAATGGATGGGGGAAAAATTTCCGGTCCAAACGGGGTACGAACCGCCGCACACTTCAGACCCGGACTTTTCGCTTTCTAGACAGGCGCGTTACCTCTAGACCACCGATCCAATAACCCTAGAATAAGAATAGAACAAGGCCAGATGTACAGTAGTAACCTTCAAATATCAACACTTTTTACATGTTTGTATACAGTAGTAATCCTAGATATAGAGAATAACAACCACAAAAAAACACACCAAAAAACAACCACATGGCCAGATGCAAAGATGTGAGTCAACGAGAATTGCCCTGTTTATTTCCCTAAGCATTACAGCTTTTTTCTTTACTTTCATACTCTGTGACCCAGGAAGGAGTGAGGGAAAGAGTAGCATCATTGGTTTATAAACCAACTTTTTGTTGTTGCTATCAATCAATATATAATATAAACCCTCATAATAATTGTTGGCTCAAACAGCATAAGCTATTGTCTCCAAAATACCACAGTCCATTGGTACTGTGTTTATTTTGTGTGTGAAGTTTTTGACATATGTTGAACACATGCCCATGTCACTAAGTCTGCAGCAACTGTGTGACATCAAATTAAGTTGAAAACTATGTGAGTTTTTATAAATCTTATCTATTTATTGATTGATCTATATTAATGTTAGATCCGTTTTGCTTTCTAGAAAGGCAGAAGTTAAGAGGCTGCAAAGTCCTAACTGGTTGGTGGTGTTAGTGGGGGTGGGGGGATGGTGGGAGGACAGACAGACAATGTGATCATCATTAAAAATTTTCAAGACAAGCTGTGCACAGGTGCTAGTGTATAGCACTGTGGCAAGGTCAGTTAGTGTGTAGAAGGATGCTGTAGGATGTAGGCCTGTGTTATCTCCCTTGGGTCAAGACAGATGGGGAGGGGGGGGGGGGGGGGGGGGAGTTATTCTGTGATGGTGGGCTGCTTGGGTTCAGATTTAGAACTGGGGCAGACTTGTTTTGTGGATTGTTCCACTGTCAGTGTCTGATGGTGTGGCTGCTTTATTGTCTGTGTTTGTCTATGGGATGATTGTCTGATAGTGTGGGTTGGTCTGTCTGTCTGTCTGTTTGTTCTGTGTGCCACCCTGTTCCCTTTTGTACCTACCTTTCCCTTCAGTGTTTCTTTTCACATGTATAATCTTTGGGTAAAAGGAATGGTGTGTGTGTGTGTGTCAAAGTCAGTCAAAGTCAAACTTTTATTTTCAGATGGTACATTGAATAAGCAGTGCATTTGCTTTTTTTCATCAAGCCATCAAGCCAAGTGTGTTGTGTGTGTGTGTGTGTGTGTGTGTGTGTGTGTGTGTGTGTGAGATTTGTGTTGCTGTTGGGCATTCTGCAGCCAAACGCCATAGAGGCTACCAGAATATATACCTGTCTAGCTCAATATGCCAGAGAATCACTGTGGAACTGTAAAAAGAAGACATTAGACCAGACTGAATGAAGTTTGTGTGTATTGCTGTTTTCAAATACCGTGCATATAAGCAGCCACATTCAAACTTCAGAGGGTTTCTTTCTTAATGAAGAGTACAGGTTTTGGGGAGAAGATGATGTTGTTGTCGATGAAGACAACCTCAAAATTTCAAACATAAAATTAACATCTTTATTCAGGTAGGCTGTGGCACTTTGTAACTGAAGTTTACATGCATATCTGACAATTGACATAGCTTTAGACCTATCTATGGCAGAGAGAAAAAAGTGAGAGTTGTAGCCAGCTGGAATCAGAGGGATAACCAGCACCAGCACCAGTAACAGTCTACGTCCCATCCACCTTTAAAAAAGAAAATCCAATCAGAACAGTGTTTTGGTGACTGCTGGTGATTTCAGTGAGTTGTGAAACAGGGAACACAGACATAAGGCCAATTCCCTGTGAAGTAGGACCTATTTTGGGTTTCACTCCCTGATTTTAGTAGCTGAAAACTCGGACAATATGATGTAGTCTATCGCTGGCTAAAATGACCACTCTCTGATGGAAAGTTTTTTTCCCTTCAATTTGGACACAACAGAGTAAGTGTTTATTTTTATTGAGCTAAAGTCTAGTTTTATGCCTCAAAAATCAGTTCAAGTCTAGTTTTATGCCTCAGAAATCGGCTCAAGTCTAGTCTTATGCCTCAGAAATCGGCTCAAGTCAAGTTTTATGCCTCAGAAATCAGTTCAAGTCTAGTCTTATGCCTCAGAAATCAGCTGTAGTCTAGTGTTATGCCTCAGAAATCAGCTCTAGTCTAGTGTTATGCCTCAGAAATTGGCTCAAGTCAAGTTTTATGCCTCAGAAATCAGCTGTAGTCTAGTGTTATGCCTCAGAAATTGGCTCAAGTCAAGTTTTATGCCTCAGAAATCAGCTGTAGTCTAGTTTTATGCCCCAGAAATCAGCTCTAGTCTAGTTTTATGCCCCAGAAATCAGCTCTAGTCTAGTTTTATGCCTCAGAAATCATTTTGGTCATTATTTGGGGCACAGAGGCAGGAAGTTGAGGGTAGGATAACCCAGTATTGTTTTCCATCACAAAGAACTTGTTATGTAAAAACCATATAATAGTGCTTTTCTACTTCAGAAAGAGAAGAGAAAAAAGCAAATGAGAAACAGTAAGTACTGAGTGAGACCTTTCCTGTTATAAAATAGCAGTGAATTGTATTAGTAGCGTAATTTTCATCAGCTACCAAGGGCTGAGGGAGAAAGTTATTGAGAGGAAGTGATAATGCATGAAAAAAACTGACAGATTCTGTTTTTTGGGGGGGTAATTCATTACATGTGTCCATAAAATCTAGCCTTAGAAGATAAGGAAAAAGCTAAATTTATGAGGGAAAAAGCACTGAAAATGGAGAGTTAACGAAAACCCAACCAAACAAACTGAGAAAGGAGAGGAAGGGGAAAGGGAAGGGGATGAAATAAACCGTGAGAAACATGGGTGAACAAAGCAAAGAAGGAAAGAGAAGGAGATGATATAAGCCAGTGAGAAAACATGGATGAACAAAAGAAAACAAATCCAACTTAGAAAGAAGAGTGGGAGGAAAAGGAGGAAGAGAAGAGATAAGATAGATAAAGCAGTCAAAAAGTACACCTTGGATGATTACAGTGTACTTACTGTAAATAATCATTGACTGACAGTCACAAACACAGTGCTGCCATGTGCCTCCCATGTAAGTACTATGAGTGAGCAGGGTTTGATGGATAGCCTTGCCAGAGAGTGATGTGAGATGTAAGATGAATTATTCCAGTAGTGAGTCATTCCTTTGTAGCACATAGTATTCTGGGTTCATTACAATTTGCATGTGTGGTTGTGAAAAGATTGTTGACATATATAGTTAAGTAGATACTCATTCATTTGAATCCCTCCACACACACACACACAGAAACACCACACACACACACACTACACACACACACACACAACACACACACACACACACACACACACACACACACACACACAAAACACACACACACACACAACACACACACACCACAAACACACACACACACACACACACACACACACACACACACACACTTACACACACTCACACTCACACTCACATACACACACACCATTTTGCTGGTATAGTGTATTTTAGAAATGATATTTAACATCATTTTGGGAAGGGGGGTAGGGGAGGCTGGAAGGCAAAGGAACCAGGCTGCTATCCTCTAAAAGAAAAACGCAGAAAAAAGAAAGGGGGAAAAAAAGGAAGAAAAATGTGCAAAACCAGTTTTCTACAGTCTTGTCATAATCTCTCTCTCTCACATACATGCACGCACACACACACACACACACACACAGAGAAAAAAAAGTGCAAAAACCAGTTTTCTGCAGTCTTTGTCATAATATATCTCTCTCTCTCTGTGTGTGTGCACACAAACGCACTTGCGCGCACACACACACACACACACACACACACACACATTCATTCACACCCCCTCACTCTGTGTGAGAGATGAAATACTTGTTGCTGCATTGTTTAATCCTGGGCTGTCTGGTATCTGCAGACCCCACCCCCACTCCATCCCGCCTAGAGCTCTTGTGTGTAAACGTAGGCATAACCAACAGTGCACACAGGCCTCCTCCCCCAACCCCCCAAGCTGTTTGTGTATGACAGGTGTGTGAGTGGGTGTGTTTGTGTGTGTGTGTGTGTGTGTGTGTGTGTGTGTGTGTTTGTAGTGTACAGATCAGTTTGTGCATTGCAGTAGTTTCCTGTGAGGCCTGTCATTAATGTGTGCAGGTAGGCAGTGTGATAATAATAATATATGGAATTTATATAGCACTGAATCTTGTAAAGCAACAAATCAAAGCGCTCAGATGAAATTTAAAAAATTATTTTTATTTTATTTATGCGTGTGTATGCGGCTTTTTTTTGGGGGGTGGTTTTTGATAACAAGGCACACACACACACACACACACACACACACACACACACACACACACACACACACACACACACACACTGTGGAAGAGTTGTGAGTGCTCAGTGATAGGAGGGAAAGTTGTGGTAACCACAGACTTGTTAGGCCTAGCAGGAGCCCTGACCACCAGAAAGCAGTCCCTGATGTGTTAGTAGGAGCACACCACACACACACACACACACACCCCACACACACTTACATTCACCACATGCACGCACACACACACATGCACACACATGCCCCACACACACACACACACAACACACACACACACACCAACACACAACACACCACACGCACTCACAACATACACACACACCACACACACACACACACACACACAGCACTCACACACACATGCACACACACACGCACACACACACACATAACACACAATGCAACCACACACACACTCACACACACATACACACACAACACCCCACACACACAACACACACACACACACAATGCACACACACACCACACACACACACACTCATGCGCACTGTGTTGTTTTTACCACCTCTCTGCCTAATCTACCCCTTCTGTCAGTTAGAAACAAAACTGGATATGAACAGAGTGTCTGTTCTTTCACTGCCTACAGGCTACTGGCTGGCTAGCCAGCCTGGGGGTTTTCAACCTGTTTCTCTCTTCCTTCCCTTCTCCCCCCAAAACGCAGACTGTTAGAAAGCTGCTGATTGGTTTTCTGCTGAATTCCTCTTCACCTGCCCCAAAACTTCACACAGACTGACTGACTGACCACTACTTGCATCTCTGGCCAAGGGTGGCTTCTTTTTGCTCAGCAGGGGTGAGGGAAGAGCAGTGAAAATATAGTGACTTTGTGAACACATTACCCTGTGGTTAGCTTTAGTAGTGGTGATACTGTTATCCTGTGGTTAGCTTTAGTAGTGGGATGCTTTTTCCCTGGGTTAGCTTTATAGTGGGGTGTGGTATGCTATCCTGGGGGCTGCTTTATTGGTGATACTGTTATCCGTGGCAGTTTATGTGGTGAGCGTTATCCTGGGGTTTTCTGTAGTATGGGTGCTTTTTACCCTGTGGTTTAGCTTTAGTAGTGGTATGCTGTTTTCCTGTGGTTGCTTTAGTATTGGTTTGCTGGACCCTGTGGTTACTTGTAGTGGGATGCTGTTACCCTGGGTTAGCTTAGTAGTGGTGATGCGTATCCTGTGGTTAGTTTTTAGTAGTGGGGGTGTGGTAGTGTTCCCTGGGGCAGCTTTAGTAGGGGTGATGTGGTAGTTTTTCCTGGGTTATTTTAGTAGTGGTGGCTGTTACCCTGTGGCTAGTTAGTAGTGGTGATGCGTTACCCTGGGGCTAGCTTAAGGGGTGAGCGTTATCCTGTGGTTGCTTTAGTGTGGGGGTGTGGTAGTGTTACCCTGGGGTTAGCTTTAGTAGGGTGGCTGGTATTTTTCCCTGTGGTTAGTTTAGTAGTGGTGATGCTTTTATCCTGGGGTTAGCTTTAAGGGGTGATGCGTTATCCTGGGGTTAAACTTAGTAGTGGTGATGCTGTTATCCTGTGGCTAGTTTTAGTAGTGGTGGCGTTACCCTTTTGGCTAGTTTTTGTAGTGGGGGTGCTGGTCTGTTACCCTGTGGTTAGTTTTAGTAGTGGGGGTGCTGGTGTGTTTTCCTGGGGCTAGCTGTAGTATGTGGGCTGGTGGGTTTTATCCTGTGGCTAGCTTTAGTAGGGGTGATGCTGTTTCCTTGGTTAGCTTTAGTAGGGGTGATGCTGTTATCCTGGGGCCCTTTTTTATGGGGGATGGTTACCCTGGGTTGTTTATATGGTGTGTGTTACCCCCTGTGGTTAGCTTTAGTAGTGGTGATGCTGTTACCCTGTGGTTAGCTTTAGTAGTGGTGAGCTGTTTCCTGTGGTTCTTAGTGGGGAGCTGTTACCCGGGGTTAGTTTAGTATGGTGTGCTTTTATCCTGGGGTTAGCTTTAGTAGGGTGATGGTTATCCGTGTTGCTTTAGTAGTGGTAAGTTACCCTGTGCTAGCTTTAGTATGGTGGTGCTGTTTTCCTGGGGTTAGCTTTAGTAGTGGTATGCGTTATCCTGTGGTTGCTGTAGTATGGGATGCTGTTTCCGGGGGGTATTTAGTAGGGGTTGATGCTGTTACCCGTGGCAGTTTTATATGGGGGTGGGGGTGTATCATCTTTTTCTTTAGTAGTGGGGGTGTGTCATTTTTGTTTCAGTGAAGATGGTTTTTTTCAGCGAAGAGGGTGTTTGTTTCAGCGAAGATGTGTTTGTTTAGCAAGATGGTTTGTTTCAGCGAAGTGGTGTTTGTTTCGGGGAAGATGGGTTAGTTCAGGGAAGAGGTGTTTTTTTTCACGAAGATGGTGTTTTTTTTCAGCGAAGAGGTGTTTTTTCAGCGAAGATGGTGTTGTTTCGGGGAAAGGGGTGTTATTTTCGGGGAAGAGGGTGTTATTTTAGGGAAGATGTGCTGTTTAGGGAAGAGGTGTTTTAATGTATTTGAGGGGGGGGGTGGCTGGGAAGAAAAGGGGTTTGAGGTCTCGCCTGGGGAAAGGGGTCCCTCAGCTTTTGCACAGACAGGGATTTTCCAGTTGCTCTGTTTGCAGTACAGCTTTGAACTGACCTGTGGATGATAGACCCTTAATAGTACACATGGCCTCAGCACTGGTACGGTGAACTAGCCCCTTGTGAAGTGAAAGATTATAATTGACAAAAGGGCCCCTCAGACTGGACTGGTGAACTAGACCTGGTAAGTGAAGATCATAATATGTCACGGCCTCACATGGTACTGGTAACTAACCGTGTAAAGGATAGATCATAAATTACACTGGCCTCAATACGGGAAATGGTGAATAGCCTGTGTGAAGTGATTCTATAATATTACCATGGCCTCACCGGGTAGGTGAACTAGACCTGTGTGAATGTTTTATAATATGTACACATGGCCTAAATGGTACTGGTGAACCCTAGACCTGGTGAAGTATAGTCTAAATATGTAACAGGGGCCCACACGGGAAAGTGATCTTGGAGAACCAAGTCAAGAGTGTGAACCATGTCGGGAAAGAATGTGACGACACTCATGGTGAAGGTCAGTGGGATAGAATGCATGCTGCTTGAGGTGTGTGTGTGGGGGTGTGGTGTGTGTGTGATATTTAAATTTCATGCGTGACGGAAAGACATGTCTGGTTCAGAAGTGAAGGTTGTAAACAGGGGGAGGGAAGACGGTGAAAAGTTTTTGCGGAGAGGAATGGGACATCGCATAATAAAAGTTCTACCAGTTTGCCTGTGGCCTTAGCTAAAGGGATGTAGTGCTAGGATGTTTATGACGCCTTTCTCACAAGGCTGGTAGAGAAGTTACTTGGATGAAGAAAACTTCACACCAGCAAACACCCGTTAAAAAAAGTGAGTGAGGTGGTGCAGGTGTAAGTGCGTTTGACTGGACAGATTTTCTTTGGGGCTGAGGGTCATAACCCGGGGTACCCACCCCAGTCAGTCGTGGGTGAGAGCGTGCCCAAATGTGAGAAATTTTGAATGCCTTGTTTTTGACATCTCAAGTCTGTAGAATGAGCTGAAGGTTTCAGGACTGATGAGTGGTCAGTCTTGTGTCCCGGTAACTACTGCTAAAAAGGGGTATACTACATGGAAAGATGGGATTTATGGCATGAAAAAGGAATCTTAAAAAAGTGGGTGTAAAGGACAGACTGCCCCCATCATCGTTAGTATGCTTTTGCCCAAAGACGGGGTTACCCAATTTTTTGTTTTATGTGTGGATCATCAGAAATGTTGCAGCCAACTCAGTACCTCACAAATTTACTGAGCAACTCACCCATCTTGTTGGACCCCAACCCAAGAAGAGTCATGCCCATCCCCCCACCCCGATATGAAGAAATTTTTTTTTAAAACACTGTTTTGCTGAATTTTTTTTATGTCTGTGTGTTGGTAGCCAGGGTTTTGCCGATTAAAAGATTGTGAATGTTTTGGTAGTGATGCTTTAAATAGAGTCTGCTCCTCCAGACAGACAACTACAAAAAACCCCTCTCTGAACCCGGCTTTTGATCTGAATGAGGACATTTGGCGAAACCCGGGAAAAAGATCCCAAAAAACCTCGGAAAAAAAAGGGAAGGGAAAAAATCCCCAATTTGTTTCACAGCACAGTACACCAGCACAGCGTAGTCCATGAAAAAGAGAACTCGAAGCCCCACTTTGCAAAAAAACAGGTTTTCTTTAGCTGTTGAGAAAGTGTGGCTGTTCTGCATTAGGCCGTTTTCTTCAATTTTTTTTCTTTGGAGTAGTTTATGCATGTGGAGAATGTGTTAAGCCCAACAGGTTCTTCTGTAAGGATTATTTAAAGGGATAAGAAATTTTTATGTCATTAACTAATTGGAGGAAAGAGTTAGTGTTTTGTGTGGGGCACTGCCCATAAATGGGCAATCCCAAACGCGGGCCGAGGAGGAGTTCTGTTTCCACCTTTTTTTGTCAACTTTTCTCTTTTTGTGCTGACAGAAAAGAAAGTAGTACAAGTTGAATTTTGGGGTGTTGATACCCATGCTGGCTGGACCTAGTGTTGTGCTGATACTGTTCACCAAGCAAAAGTGGGGGTAGGGGGCGTGTTGCCTGTGACAGCAAGGGCCAAGGAGACTGGCGCAGGTGTCGGTTTGTGAGTTTTCATGACAGAATTTGAAACTTCCCCCAAAGGCATCCTTTTTCCGCATGGGGCTCCTTCGCACTGCAGTGATGTTTCGGGGGCCCGTGGACAGGGAATAATCCTCACCACACACCAACACCACAGGGCGTTCATAGTTTCAGCCTTTTAATTTTTAACTTACTTGTTAAATAATAGTCTTTTTGACAAATATAGAAGAGACATTTTCTTAATAAAAGTTTGAAGTTAACTGAACTGTTTTCAAAATTTTTTTTTTTTAAACAAAAAATCCCTTTTTTTTCAAAAAGTTTGGAAGTCTCAGGACAACAAGTTGCACTTGATGCAGATTTAAGATCAGGTGAAAGAGGAACGGTTTTCTGTGGGGTAGGAGCTGCAGGGCTGTGAAACCTGGGATCAAAACAGTGGCCATGCGCTTTCCCTCAGTCCCTTTTTTCCATCGGCAAACCAAACCCGTTTTGGCAATGCCTTGGGGGTGACAGTTTTTACGGGCAGTTTGTGCACTGACAGTTGCACAACCCAAAGAATAAAGACCTTAGAAGTGTGTTTACATGTTAATTTATTCTATGCTTTTTTTCTCTGCGCGTTTCCTGCTGCTGAAACGTGAGCTGGGGACACTCCCCCAGCACTGTAGTCTCGACCGGACACTGTGTGTTCGTGTGTGGGGTTTTGTGTGTTGAAAGATTTTGTTTTTGGGCCCTTGCAGACGAGGAAAAAATTGAACTTTGTGTGATTTAACCATCCCGGGAAAAAATAACGGGCAATTGTTGAGGGGAAGGGAAAAAAACGGTTGACAAAAAATGGAGAGGGCGTGTTTTGTGATAACAACAAAATAACAAATTTTTGACACGTAAAACGTGAGGGGACAGTGAAGGGGTGGGGGGCCCCGGTGGGGGCACATGCAGTGCAGGGGGGGAGTACAGGCAGTGCGTGGAGGGAGTATAGGGAGTACAGTGGTTGCAGGCAGGGGGTACAGTGCAGTGCAGTGGGGGGGAGTATATGGAGTGCGGGAGGAGTATAGTGGAGTACAGTGGGTTGAGTGGGTGCAGTACATGGGTGCAGTGGAGTGCGTACAGGGATTCAGTGGAGTGGGGTGGGGTGTGATCAGGGGTCCACAATGGGCTGCTGTCTGTAAAAAGGGGTGGGGAATTGGTTTTTTGCTGTTTTGATACAAAACAAAAACCCATATGCACCACTTTCTACAAGGCCCAACACCCCCCACCCCAAAACTTTGTAAAAACAGAAAACATCCACCCACATTCTAAAACAGACAACCCCCCCACACCATATTCTACCCCAACAACACCCCACACCATTTTCTAAAAAGACAACACCCCAAACACCACATTTAAAACAGACAACACCCCAACCATATTTTACAACGGACAAAAACTCCACCCCATATTTTTCAACGGGCCAACCCCTCCAACCATTTCAACAACAAAAAAAAACACTCCCCACCAAACAACAGAAAACCACTCCACACCACATTCTAAAAATGACAACACTCCACCCCACATTGTAAAAACGACAACATCCAAAAACCATATTTAAAACTGAAAAACACTCCACCCCAAATATTCTACAACAGCAACACTCCACCCATATTCTAAAAAAACGAAAAACACTCCAAACCAATTCTACAACAGCAAAACTCCACACCATACTACAACGGGCAAAAAAATCCACACCACATTCTCCCAACGGGACAACACTCCACCCCACATTCTACAACTGACAACACCCCCAAAAACACCATATTTTTACAACAGAAAAACCACCCCACCCCAACATTCTACAACAACAACACCCCAAACGCCACATTCTACAACTGAAAACACTCCACACCATATTCCCTAAACACAAAAAAACATCCAACCCCATATTCCCCAAGGGAAAAACACTCCACCCCATATTCTACAAAAACAACACCCACACCTATTTACAACTAAACAACACTCCACACCATATTTACAAAACTTAAAAACGCCCCAAACCATCCCCCCCAACAACAGACAACACTTAAATTCAAAAAGGGGTCACCCTTCTGACATATCATATCCAAGTCAAAAGTTGAAAATGTTTCGAGGTAAAAGTATCGGGAAAATTTTTTTTTGTTCACAAATTAAACGGGGATGCTAACACTGATGCGTTGTAAAAAGGGGCAACAATGTGTGTTTTTTCAAAGGAAGTTAACTTCTTTTTTTTTGAAAGAAAAAAAAGATTTTTTTCTGTTTCTATAAGCCCTGCTTTTTTAGGTGTTCAAAGGGTTTTTTTTTTTCATCTGTTTGACAATAACCTTAGTGTTAAAACAAAAATGGGTTCCACACATTAAAACAAAAACACTCCACACACTCCCAACAGAAAACACTTACACACAACAGGACAAAAACCCACCATTTACAACAGACAACATTTCACACTACAACAACAATACACCACACATTACAACAAAACCAACACCCCCCAACTTTCACAACAGACAACACCCCCACACTTTAAACAAAAGACAAAAACCCCACACTTTAAACAACAGACAACACTCCACACATCACAACAGACAACATACCACACTACAAAGAAAACACTTCACACACTACAACAGACAACACCCCACACTTTTGTATTTTTTTTCCATTGTGTCCGACGATGACCCCCCAAAACAGCAGAGGGGGCACTCGCTTGGGAAACTGGGCAGAAATTTGATTATAGGGGAAATGTTCCCCACAGTACACCCCGACTTCTCTGGGCCAAAGTGGGCAAAAGGGGACAGTCAGCTTTGGAGTTTGTTCCCCAAAAGGGCCAAAAACCCCCCGGGGCTGAAAGCAAAATCGGAAATGTGCGAGTCAACCCTCCTAGTCAGAGTCATAGTCGATCACAAAAAGGGGTTTTTTAAACTGAAAAAGGGGAAATTTCCCCATGAGTGGGAAAGCCATGGTCTACAGCCTGTCACTTTGCTGTTGCCCCCAGCGTCAAGGGTTTTTAATCAAGAACTGGATAAAGCCCAGGCACTGATGGCAAAAAAACCCCACACTACAACAAAAAACATTTCCACACTTTTAAAAACAGTCAACATTTTCACACATACAACAGCAAACACCCCACACATTACAACATCAACACTTCACCCCACTAAAACAGCTAACCCCTCCACACATTAAAAACGGGTCAACATTCAAAACACTACAAACAGTAACACTCCACACTTTAAACAACAGAAAAATTTTTCCCACACCTACAACGGGGACAACACTCCACACACAACAGACAACCCCCCCCCCCCCCCCCCCCCCCCACTACAATACCCACCCCACTCAAACACACCACACACAACAGACAAAAACCCCCCACCATTACAGAAAACACCCAAAAACCCCAAATTTTTAAAAGACAATACTCCAACATTACAGACAACACCCCCAACATTTACAGACAATACCCAACATTCCCGCAACACCCCCACACATTACAGAAAACACCCCAAAACCCCACAAACACCAAAACACTCCACAAAAAACAACACCCAAACCCCCCACACTTTCCTAGAAACCTCCCACACTACAAAAACAACATTCCCAAACAAAGAAAAACAATCCACACTTTTACATACAACATCCACACACAAAAACAACACTCCACACTTTAAAAGACAACACCCACCATTCAATATAAAATTACTCCACACACTACACACTCCACACCCTATTACGGGCCCAAACACTCCCCCCCTACAACAGCCAACACCCCCCCACATAAAAACAGTCCACACCCACCCCTAACACTTTGGGCCAAAAATAGGTTTGGGGTTGATAAAAACAGAAGGAGGGGGGTGCTTATAACAACGCCTGTGCTGTTTTTGGGAGTTGGTGGTTTATTGAGGGAAAAAAGTTCATTGGGCATGTGCATCATGCTTTCATGTGGGAACAGCTGCAACCCGTTTTCTTGAAAAGGGATGGTAAAAAGGCCCAAAACAAAAACGACCATTTGATGATGATGATGATTATAATAAAGCATGTTTTTAAAAGTCCCTTTTTCCAGGGTAGAGAAAGGGCAACTAGTATTTTGTTTAGCCTACACGGAGGGGTGGGAACCCCGCAAGCGAGGTGGGTGCTGGTGCACAGTTTTCAGTGGAACAAAAGGCCCCTTTTTTTCCCCGGGAAGAAGGGGAGGGAAAGGGGAGAGAGAAGGGGAGAAAGGGTGGCCCCCGAGGTATTTCATGATCCTTTAGACGGGCAGAGCGCACATGACATACTACGTACCCACTTAGCCTTCATGTTTACCAAACCCTTCCCTCCCCCCCCCCCCACCCCCCCAGTCTGCCCCCCACGGGGGGGGGGGGGATTTGACAGACGGTTGGGTTGGGTTGGGGGTTTTTACACACAGCTCAGCGGAAGAGGGGCGGGGATCCCGTAAAGTAAAAGAGGGTTTTTTTAGGGTAGGTAGGGGGGGTGGTGCTGTGTTGGGGGGTTTTACCATTGTGGAAGGGGCGTTTTCAGGTGGTGTGCAAGCAAGGGCCCGTGGGGGATCTGTTTTTTAATACAATTTAAAAACTTTTTTATTTTTTCTCCTGTGGTGCCCCCCCCCCTTTTTTTTTTACATGGGTGCCACTGCTTGCGCGCGCGCACGCACACAAAACACACACACAAAACCCCCATACACCAAATTCCTCGCAAAAACCCCCCTCCCTAACATTTTTTCCACTTTGCTCAGGGTTGCCCCGCTTTTTTCCCATTTTTATGCCCAGTTGCATCCATGTTTGCTTTTTTGTCAGCAAATTTTGCACCATGGGGCAACCCCCATACAAACCATGTTTGCATTTGGGTTTTCCACCACTTTCAAATTTACACACCACTCATACACCTGACACTGGATACCCTTTGCCCCGTGGTATCTTTCTTTAATGAAAAATTTTTAAAGAATAGCAAAAGGTGGAGCTGAAAATGGGATGGGTTCTTGCCGCATAAGGTTTTTTCCCCATCCATCCCCCCAGGGCATAACATGTTACAAAATGCTGTTGGAAAAATTTTAAAAAAAAGCTACAAGGTACCAGTTATTCTGGGGGTGAAAGGGGTGTACCCCCTTGTATTATTTTTTTAAATCAAATGTCGTAATTTACATGAATTTAGAAAAGTTTTTCATTAAATTTCAGGGGTTTTAAACTCAATGCTTTTAAAAATAAATTAAAAAAAAAAAAACAAAAATGTATCTGGTTTTTTGGGCCCAAAATTTTTACCAATGATTTTTTTTTTTACGGCAGAGATCTAAAAAAAGTTTTAAAACCCGCCTTTCCCGTCCGAGCTTACGCAAATTCTACAAGAAAATTCCTTAATGAAAAAAATTGTTTTGTCATTTTGGGAAAACTCCTATTTTTAACCCCTTTTTATGAGGTAGCTTCTTGTTTTATTAAAATTTTTAAACGTTTAAAATTTTTTTAACTGTCATTTTTTTTTGTTCAGAATTCCCTTTTTTAAAGCCTTTTCTTTATAATATTTGTTTATTGCGTTTTATTTTTTTTTGTGAACCCCCCCCTCCCTTTCACAAACAAAACACTCTTTCCCCAGTTGATATCACTATTTTGTGGAAAAGGAAGTTAAACTGGGAAAAACTACTAATACTAAAACACGGCCACAACACATGACACATGCCCTTTTCGCGCATGCAAAAGCACACACCCACACACCACTTTTCCCCATCAATTTTTTCCAATTGCTCAAATTTTAATCTTTGTCCCCGCCATACCCAGATTGATTATGTCCATACCTAGGGTTTTAAGTCTACAGGGGGCCCCTCCGTTTTCAAGGGTGCTGAGGGGGGCCCCCAGCCAGAAAGGGGCCCCGTACTGTTGCCCGATTGATTTTTGGTGTTTTTAGTGGTGGGCCCGTTCTGAGCGAACATAAAACCCCGGATGGGGCACCCACTTACTAACCCCCTGCTAACGGGGATATTACTTTTGGGCCCCCAATTTTTGGCACTCTTTCCTTTTTTTTTCATCCCGCAAGTGAGAAAGAAATCATGAAAATTTTGAAAAAAATGACAAAAAAAATCTGTGATCTGGGGTCCAAAACCTGCTTCCTTTTTCACCCCAGGCCTTCCCCCACTTATACCCACTATCACAAAAATAGTAAAATCATAATTTTTTTTTCCCGGGAAATTTTTTCCAAAAAGCTTTTCAAAGTTTTAATAGTTCACCTCTACTCTAAAAGCACGACCTCAGTCCCAACACTCGAAAAATTATAACCTGTATCCAACCTACTGTTCATCTCTAAAGTCATTGAAAAAGTTGTTCTGATACAACTCAACAGCCATCTTATTCAGGCAATCTCCTTCCCCCTTTCCAGTCTGCCAATTGCACCAACCACAGCACCGAAACCACCCTAGTCCCACCTTAAACATGCTTCTACACGCGTCTGTCTGACTCAGGAAAAATCTGCCTTCTCACTCTTCTCAACTTATCTGCAGCCTTCGACACTATAGAACACAATTCTTCTCTCCTGTCTCAAAAAAACTTAGTATTAACCTCTTAACTGCGAGTCTTATGTACCACTTGCTATGTTCATGTCCATCTTACTCAGAAATTACTAAATGAATAATCCTGATAGTTTGGCCCATGACAGTATTTATATCCTAGATTACTTTGAGGTAAGCTCAAATGACATAGCATGATATTTCACTACGAAAATATATTTAATATGTAAAATATCGACAGAAAATTCACTTTCTTCATCACCACTGTCATTCTGAGTATCCCCCATTTGGTGGATCGGTGGTCTAGAGGTAACGCGCCTGTCTAGAAAGCGAAAAGTCCGGGTCTGAAGTGTGCGGCGGTTCGTACCCCGTTTGGACCGGAAATTTTTCCCCCATCCATTAGACCATGAGTGGTGGTCTGGGCGCTAGTCTTTCGGATGAGACGATAAACCGAGGTCCCGTGTGTTACACGTAATTATTTAGCGCACGTAAAAAAAACCCCACGGCAACAAGAGAGTTGTCCCTGGCAAAATTCTTAGAAAAAAGCCACTCTGATAGGGAAACAAATACAGCTGCAGAAAAAAAAAAAAAGGGTGAAAGGGTGGCGCAGCGCTAAGTGGCGACGCGTTCTCCCGCTCTCCCCGGGGAGAGCAGCCCGAATTTCACGGAGAGAAATCTGCCATGACTTAAAGTGGTATGAAATAAAATCTGAGCGCTTTGATTTGTTGCTTTACAAGATTCAGCGCTATATAAATTCCATACATTATTATTATTATTATTATTTCATAAACGTCAAACGTAAGTCCAGGAAAAATCTCATTCCTTTTTTTTAAAATGCACTATCTACTGAATCATACACGATCATTTTCATCACTGTCGGGTATATCTAAAGTTTTATTTGCCACTGTTTCATCTGTGTAAAGTTACTGATACCTTCAACGAAAAGTGTCAGCCATTTTGAACAAGAACTGCCCAAGCAGTCATGCATAATAACACAAAATACGACCTAAAAAACGATCGTTTTTACCACGATTTTTGCAGCTGGATGTTGCCAAGCAACAGGAGAGTGATCTCCGGTAGTTTTGGAGTTCTTTCCCATTAACTGTAGTCAAGGAAGCTGGCTTGTTTAATTCAGTTCGAAACCTCGGAAATTTTCCGGGTTATAGGCATATAGAGTGCACATTTAGCCCCGGAAAATTTCCAGGGTGGGGCAGTGTAGTGATTAAAGGCACAGTCCTCACCCGGTTCAGTTCATACCTTACAGATCGATTCCACACAGTTGCAGTAAACAAGATTCAATCAACACCTGCCAAACTGGAATGTGGAGTCCCACAGGGATCAGTCCTCGGCCCAGTTCTTTTCACTCTCTACACTGCTCTTCTTTCACACATAATAAATTGTCATCAGATCAACCATCATTTTTTATGCAGATGACTCTCAAATTCTTAGCAGTGCTACTCCTGAAAAATCTGCCTTCTCTCTTGATTAATATGTCCTACTGCCTTCAAGATATCCAAAATTGGATGATAGAGAACAAGTTACAGCTAAATGCAGATAAAACCGAAGCCATGCTTGTAGGAACCAAACAAACTCTCTTCTATCAAAACAGCTTCAATAGAATTCTGCCATACGTCTGTCCCTCTATCCACTGCTGTGAAATATCTAGGGGTCATTGTAGACAACACACTCTCAATGCAAAAATCCATCACCCAAAACTGCCAGTCGTACTACTATCAATTGCGGCGCATCAGTGCAGTTCGAAAGTACCTGTCCACTGATGCAACATCCAAGCTAGTCCCGTCTCTCATTCTCTCACATCTGGACTATTGCAATTCTCTTCTGGCTGGTCTGCCAGCATTATCTATCCACTCCCTTCAACGTATACAAAACTCTGTAGCTCGACTAGTCCTCAGAAAGAAACAATCTGAGCACATTACTCCTCTCTTGCGATCTCTCCATTGGTTGCCTGTGCCACAGAGAGTAAACTATAAAATCAGTAATAATAATGTATGGAATTTATATAGTGCTGAATCTTGTAAAGCAACACATCAAAGCGCTCAGTACCCTCTGTTACAAATGCCTCCATAAAACAGCACCTTCCTACCTCTGTGAACGTCTTCACCTGTACACTCCTTCTCGTTCCCTCCGCTCTGCTGCAGATACCTTGTGTTTAAGAATACCTAGATTCAACCACTCCACCGTTGGCTGTCGTTTTTCTCTTTCTGGTCCATCGATCTGGAATGACCTCCCTCTCTCCCTTCGCCAAAAGCCTTCTTATGACACTTTTAAATCCAGCCTCAAGACACATTTTATTTCAAAGCGTAAGATTCTCCCCTCTTGTTCCATTTCATTTTTGTCCCTGCCCTCAACAGCCAAAACCCCATCACCCTGCTGGAGTGTACAACCTTTATGTATGTGCGTGGGTGTGTGTGTGTGTGCGTGCGTGCATGCGCGCGTGTGCATGCGTGCGAGTGTGTGTGTGTATACATTTGAATTTGTAAAAAAACCTATTTATTTTAACTGGCTGCATGTGAATGAGTAGGATGTTTGAAAGCTCTTTGATTTGTTTTTTTTGCGAGATATAGCACTATATAAATTCCATTTATTATTATTATTATTAGTTTAGCTCAGTTGCGGTGCCATACTGACGTTTCCTTGCTTTAAGTAATACTTATGCAAGTGGGTGATGGAATGATCAATCTCAGTGTGACAGCGTGTTTGTCATGTTCTTTGTGTGAGTACTAAGTGTAGAGCTCTATATGTAAGGGAATCTTGGGTTCTGTTACATTTGTGGTGTTTGGTGAGAATTTGTGTGTTTTTCTTTGAATGTAATGTACCAGGTGTACTGTTTTAATAGAATAGATAATATCTGCATTGTGGCATGAGGGGCTGTGTTGCTTCTATGAGTACCTCCTCATTTCCACCTCCTCATTTCCACCTCCTCATTTCCACCTCACATCCACCTCCTCACATCCACATCTGCTAATTCTACTATTGTTAGATTTCAGTGGCACAGGCACAAACATCTACTAAAATTTCCAAGACCCAGAAATAATCTTTACAAAACAGGCTTCCTGTATTCAGGTATTAATTTATTATGGAACAAGCAGAAGCAAAAATCAGTTTAAGACACATTTGTAAAATCACTTAATAATGGTAATAATATTTGGAATTTTTATAGCACTGAATCTTGTAAAGCAAACGAATTGAAGCACTTGCATTCCAATCATTCACAGGTATGCCAACATTCACAAATAAGATTATCAGATTGTGAATTTAGCACACACATGCACATACGCACACATGTTATTGTTGGTGGTGGTAGGGGTGGGGTTCTGGTTTATTTTGCTTTCAATTTGTCTTGGGTTTAGGGTGGTTTTCTTGGGGAGGGGGAGGGGGTATTTTGGACTCTTTTTCTCGTCTTTTTTTAGTTCTATATTGTTCTTTATTTGTCTTGGCTGTTATTCTTGTCCTATGCTAGTTATTGTCACTGTTGTTGTTGTGTATGTATGTTTTTGTTTGATTGTTTATTTCCTTGTTGTGGTTGTTCTTGTTGATTCATCTTTTGTTGTTGTTTTATTCAGTTGTTTGTATGGTTGAATTTTGTGTGTGGTGAGGGGGGGGGGGGGTGGGGGGAGGGGAAGCAGTTGGTGTGGTGTGTTTTTATTTTATTTAAAAATTTTTTTGTGTGTTTTGTCTTCTTTGTTTTGGTTTGGTTTTTCTTTGTTGCTTGTTTGTTTGTATTATGACGATATGTTTTCAAGATTTTTTAATTATTTGAATTGTATGGTTTAATATTTTTCTGGGTTTTTTGTTTTGTTTTTAATTCCATATATGCATTTGTTATTGTCTTTTCTTGTTTGTTTTGTATAGTTTACTATAGATTAGGTTTTTTATTCTATGTCTGCATATACATTATCTTTTTTCTCATATTTTTTCTTTAGATAGATGGCTTGATGGAAAAAAAGCAAATGCACTGCTTATTCAATGTACCATCTGAAAATAAAACTTTGACTTTGACGCACACGCATGCACGCACACACACACACACACACACACACACGTAACTCACTAAGTCAAGGTGATGGAGATGGAGGAGTAGGGACAGATGTGAGGTATAACAATGGAGGAAGATCTGTCCTAGGTTGGAAATTATAAATGTGTCTTGAGGCTGGATTTAAGAGTGTCAAATTAAGGATTTTGGCAAAGGGAGATACAGATAATGAAAATAATAATATATGGAATTTATATATCGCTGAATCTTGTAAAAAAAACCCAAACAAATCGAAGCGCTTGCACTCAAATCATTTACACGCATGCAACTCTCCTTAAACATAATGAACAACAGATTTCAAATCCATGTGCACGCACGTACACACACACACACGTACACACACACACACTCACGGACACACTTAGGAAGTGAAAGATGCTGTTGAAAATTAGGGACAGATATGTGAGGGAAAGTCTCAGTTAGGAAATAAGTGTGTTTTGAGGCTGGATTTGAAGGTATCAAGTGAAGGCTTTTGGCGAAGTGAAAGAGGGAGGTCATTCCAGTTGGATGGACGAGAAACAGAGGAGCAACGGCCAGCAGTGGTTTGTTTGAATCTTGGTGTTCAAAAGCACAAAGTATCTGCGGCTGAACGAAGGGAACGGGATGGAGTTTACAGGTGAAGACAGTTAGAGATAAGAGGGTGCAGATTTGTGGAGACATTTGAAACAGAGGGTATTGATCTTATACTCCAGTCTTTGTGAGACAGGCAGCCAATGAAGAGATTGAAGAAGAGGAGTGATGTGTTCAGATTTTTTCTTTCTTAGGACCAGTCGAGCTGCAGAGTTTTGTATGCGTTGAAGAGAGTGGATAGATGATGCTGGTAGGCCAGCCGAAAGAGAATTACAGTAGTCTAAACGTGAAAGAATGAGAGATGTGACAAGCTTGGAAGTTGCGTCAGTGGACAGATACTTCCGAATCGCACTTATGCACCGTAATTGAAAGTAGGGAGGAGGTAATTCTAGGGAGGAGGTAATTCCAGATAGATGGACCAGAGATAGTGAAAGAACAAAGGCTGACAGTGGATTGTTCGAACCTGGGCTTTATAAGCACAAGGTATCAGTAGCAGAACAGTGGGAGTGAGATCGAGTGTGCAGGTGAAGACAGTCATAGAGATAGGCAGGTGCAGTCTTGTGTAGACATTTGTAACAGAGGGTACCGATCTTGTACTTGAATCTTTGTGAGACAGGCAACCAGTGAAGAGATCGCAAGAGAGGAGTGGTGTGTTCAGATTTGTTCTTTCTTAGGAACAATGTCAAGCTGCAGAGTTTTTGTACACATGTGCTGAAGGGAGTGGATGGATGATGCTGAGAAGTAGACCAGCCAAAAGAGAATTACAGTAGTCCAGTGATGAAAGAATGAGATGTGAGAAGCTTGGATGTTGCATCATTCGACAGATCAGATCCTTGGGAATTGTACCAATACACCATATTGATAATTGAAGGTCTGATAGGTCTGGGTGATGAATTTTTGCATAGAGAGTGTGTTGTCAACATTATAGCAATGTCCACCTAGATTAAACATTTTTAAAATGGTTATTGCTGTGTCGTTAGTACTGGTTGATTATTATCATCGTAATTATTAACAATTTGTTGTTACTTTTTTGTTTTGTTATTGAATTGATAGCTTGATCATTGATGTAGATAAAAATACCCCCCCCCCCCCCCCCCCCCCCTCCAACCCCCCAACCAAAAAAAAAAGGAAAAAGGGCAGAACCATAGGAGCACAAGTGCATGTGAGTGCACATGCTTGTATGAGGATGAACATCGTAGCGGACAGTATTGTCATTGCTAATAGCATAGTTGAATAACCAGTGTACATGTTGTTTAAAAAAAAAAAAAATTTTTATTAGTGTAGGAATGTCAAAGAATGGGTGATAATGGAACTTGATTTAATTTGTTTGTTTATGTTGTTTTAAGTGTTTGCGTGTGCGGGCATGTGCGCGAGTGTGTGTCAGTGTGTATGTGAAAGGTGTGCCACAACCTATGTGGTCGTAGGGGAGTGAGGCATCAAAGACCTCAACTTCTCAAGGGGATAGCATATTGAGGGTGGCGCCCATCTCCTCTCCCTGACTGCTTTACCTTCCCTGACCCTAAGGAGGCAGGTACCCCATTTACAGTTGGGTGAATTAGGGGACTGTACTGAAGCCAAGGTGCGCAAACAGTCCTTCGGATGAGACTATAAACCGAGGCCCCATGTGAGAACGCACGCAGATCATCTTGCACACACGTTAAATCCTGTTCCGCTTTTCGTAAGAGTAGGTCATTGTGTGCCAGTGGGAACAGATGACAGAATTTACAAAACCGCATACACACGGGGACTGGATGTAATAAGTGCTTATTCCATTATCCTTGATAGAAAAAATTTTTTTTAAACAAAACAAAAAAAACCCCATCCAAGTGGTAACCATGCTTGATGCTGCTTAACCTGAGCTGGGGGGAAAGCGAGTGCTCTGACCACTGAGCTATCCCATCCCCAAGTTAAAAATTGACTCACACACACATACACACACACACACACACACACACACACACACAACACACACAACACACACACACACACACACACATGCGCGCGCAAAAAGGAATTAAGAGTCACAACTTAGACATTTTTGTCTTTAAGGAGTTAAGACTTGAGTGCAGGGGTCAGAATGAGGTGGGGGAGGGTGCTTCTTACAGGCGTGTGTGTGTGTGTGTGTGTGTGTGTGTGTGTGTATGCGTGTGTGGTGTGTGTGTGCTGTGGTGTGTTATGTGTATGTGGTTTTGTGTATGTGTGTGTGTATGTGTGTGTGTATGTGTGTGTGTATGTGTGTGTGTATGTGTGTGTGTGTGTGTTGTGTATGTGTGTGTGTGTATGTGTGGGTGTTTTGGTGTGTATGTGTGTGTGTGTATGTATTGTGTGTATGTATGTGTGTGTGTGTATGGTGTATGTGTGTGTGTATGTGGTGTGTGTGTGGGTGTAGTGTGTGTTGTGTATGTGTGTGTGTGTGTATGTGTTGTGTATGTGTGTGTATGTGTTGTGTGTGGTGTGTATGTTGTGTGTGTGTATGTGTGTGTATTGTGTGTGTGTGTGTGTATGTGGTGTGTGTATGTGTGTGTGTATGTATGTGTGTGTGTGTGTGGGGTGGTGTGTGTGGTGTGCACAGTGTGATGGGAAAGCTGCCAGAAAGAGCTAGGTCAGACTGAAACTATGTGTACAGGTATTATGAACAGCAGCATTCCAGGCCATGCTGTGCCACAGGCTGTACTGTACTGTAGTGTAGTGTAGTGCAGGCGTTTACACACTCACTGCCTCTGTGCCTGGTGTTTTTCTTTGCTTTTTTTCCTTCTTAGCCTTTGCCTCCTCACACACCTATCCCCTTTTGCCATCCTCAAGCTCCTTGTAACCCCCCCCCCCTCCCATTTCTACCCAATTTTTTCCACCCTCTGTCTATGCTCTCTTCCTCCACCTCCTTCTTCCTTTAAGTGAACAGTTCTATCTGATGATGCCTGTTTGTTTACTTCCGTTTCTAGCTGTTTTGTGCAGTTAAGTGCATTGATGTGAACAAAACGACCTCCCTGCCCTTTCCTCCTCTTCCTGATTTTAAGAGAGAGAAGCAAGACCACCAACACTCTCATGAAATACATGGCGATTCAAAAACAACGGAAAACCACACACACACACATGCACGCACACACACACGCACCCACACACGCACACACACACACGCACAAACGCACACACACACGCACACACACACACGCACACACACACACACACACACACACACACACCATGACAGCTGACTGTTCAGAAGAAAGGCATCATTCTGAATAGTGAGCAGCAGTGGCAGTTACATACAATACAGCAATGTAAAGAGCAGAAGCAGCAGATGTAACAGTGTTCAACAGTGAAACACAAACTGCAAATGAAGTGTTACCTTTGATTGTAAAGTATGAAGAAGAGATGTGGGGGTGGAGCCACACTGAGTGAGAGAGACACCACTACTAGAGCAGGTGATCACTATAATGTTCCTCGAAGAACCTTCTCACATGAACCTTCACCTCCTAAAGCTCTAAATTCTGATGCCAGTCCAGCTTACCACCATAACGCCCCCGCTCCCCCCCCTCCAACAACCTTGTTGGGGCTGTAAACGAGATAGGCTGACTGGATGGGAACAGCCCTCTCTCATGAACCTCCGACTCCCAAAGCTCCAAGTCTAAACCCCACATGTACAGGCAGGCCTAGAGAAGGCATGGGAAACTGATATTGAGGTGACCATGAGACTGCAGTCTGCAGCAACAGAGGCCATTGCCATTGAATCCCAGACTGTTTTGTTGAGTGCACAATGATCAGGGTGATGAAGATGAGGCACTGCAGTGATGATGCAGTCAAAGAGCACCAGCTTTGAGACTGGTACTTGGCTGGGCTGTACTCTTCTCTTACTGTCACACTTTATCCTGGCTGCAACTGAGCACCAGAGATGGTGTTGGTCAAGTGATTTGGGCAATACTCTGTAAATGGCATGGGTCCATAAACTGATAAAAGTGGATGATAGTCATCTTGGGGGTCTCAGTCTTCGCAATGGGTCTTTTGCAAACTTACTCTGGGTAAGAGTCAGCTAAGTTTGGAAAAGAAAATATGTTAGGGGATGCAAACCTGCAACCTTCCTGCCAGAAGCTAGCATGCTAACCACTGTGCCACCATGGCTAGTTGAATGAGCGTATTTAAGAAAGATATGTATATGTACATGTTGCTTTATTGATTGGGACTGGGCTAGGAGAGCTCTGGCATGAGGAGAGATGGATGGAAAGGGGGGGGGGGGGGGGGGGGGGGGGGGGGGGGGGGGGGGGGGGGGGGGGGGGGGGGGGGGGGGGGAGGGGCAGGCCTGGTTGTACAATTCCTGGACCACACCTTGATTGTGGAGATGCCAGAGAAGAGAGGAGAGTGTGGGTGCCAGCCTGCCGCCCTCACCTCACCTCACCTCACCTTTCCTTACTGCCTGCACACACGCACACAGGCAGGCACACATACACAGTGTGCTTTGTGGTGTGGCTGTGGCTTGTGGTGGTGTGCATCATCTACACAGATTGGCAGTGATGTGTGCTGGCTGGCTTATCTTCTCCCTCCCTCTCTGCCTGTGCTCCTGTGGAGGTGTAGCCAGGGACAGGAGAACAAAAGATGTTCAACAGATTGTAGTCTGTCTCTGTGTCATGTGTATACATGTATCAGTGTGAACCAACTCCTTATGTGAAGAGCCAGAATGTGAAATCTTAGATGTTTTAGGATTGCTGTAAGGGCACTGTGTTAGATACAGAACTACTATATGAAGACAGGAGAGTGTGCCATGGTGCGAGCATGTGTTTATTTGTTTGTAAGCACAGTTATTGAAAGTGTGTCATGGAGTATTTATTAAAGAGAAAACCAGGAATGAAAAGTAGAGAGATGTATAGCTAATAAAAAGAAATCTGGAATACGCAAGGCTTCTAAGTGAAAATCATGGTTTAATCATGACCAATTGAAAGAAGAAGAGATAATAGAAGATAGCTTCTTTTTTTTTTAACACAAAAAAGATAGACAACAGATATTCCTGTGTGTTGCTTTATGAAGAAGAACAAATCTGTTCCTAGGGTTTTTGGTGGAAGGGTGAAGCAGTGCAGAAGACACTATGATATGATCCTATGCTAAAAGGGGAGGAGTGAACATATTGGAGTGAAAGGGGCCTGCATCTGTATTGTAGTGACAGTTTGAGCTGGGTGACTGTAGTGACTCTTTGAGCTGGATGACTGTAGTGACTACTAATAACTAAAGCTGGGTGACTATAGTGACTCTTTGAGCTGGGTGACTATAGTGACTGTTTGAGCTGGGTGACTGTAGTGACTGTTTGAGCTGGGTGACTATAGTGACTGTTTGAGCTGGGTGACTGTATGTAGTGACTACTCAAGCTGGGTGACTATAGTGACTGTTTGAGCTGGATGACTGTAGTGACAGTTTGAGCTGGGTGACTATAGTGACTACTAACTAAAGCTGGGTGACTATAGTGACTGTTTGAGCTGGGTGACTATAGTGACTGTTTGAGCTGGGTGACTGTATGTAGTGACTACTCAAGCTGGGTGACTATAGTGACTGTTTGAGCTGGGTGACTGTAGTGACAGTTTGAGCTGGGTGACTGTATGTAGTGACTACTCAAGCTGGGTGACTAAAGTGACTGTTTGAGCTGGGTGACTGTAGTAACTACTAATAACTAAAGCTGGGTGACTGTAGTGACAGTTTGAGCTGGGTGACTGTAGTGACTACTAATAACTAAAGCTGGGTGACTGTAGTGACTGTTTGAGCTGGATGACTGTAGTGACAGTTTGAGCTGGGTGACTGTATGTAGTGACTACTCAAGCTGGGTGACTAAAGTGACTGTTTGAGCTGGGTGACTGTAGTAACTACTAATAACTAAAGCTGGGTGACTGTAGTGACTTCTAAAGCTGGGTGACTGTAGTGACTGTTTGAGCTGGGTGACTATAGTGACTGTTTGAGCTGGGTGACTGTAGTGACTACTAATAACTAAAGCTGGGTGACTGTAGTGACTTCTAAAGCTGGGTGACTATAGTGACTGTTTGAGCTGGGTGACTATAGTGACTGTTTGAGCTGGGTGACTGTAGTGACTTCTAAAGCTGGGTGACTATAGTGACTGTTTGAGCTGGGTGACTATAGTGACTGTTTGAGCTGGGTGACTATAGTGACTGTTTGAGCTGGGTGACTGTAGTGACTGTTTGAGCTGGGTGACTGTAGTGACTATTTGAGCTGGGTGACTGTAGTGACTACTAAAGCTGAGTGACTATAGTGACTGTTTGAGCTGGGTGACTGTAGTGACTATTGAACCAGGCTGGTTTGGTTTGCCTGGCTGGGCCAGACTGTGTTGTCAGGAACAACATCTGTCTGTCTATGGACAGATTGATGATTCGCTGCCAACTCTCTTTTGACTTTGATTTGGCATGGTCAGACAGTGAAGGTGAGATGGTGGGTAGTGACTGCTGTATCTGTCTGTGCTGTAGTGTTACAGTACAGTGACTGACACTGGTGGTGTTGTAAAGTGACACTGGTGGTGTTGGTGTTGTAAAGTGACGCTGGTGGTGTTGGCGTTGTAAAGTGACACTGGTGGTGTTGGTGGTGTAAAGTGACACTGGTGGTGTCGGTGTTGTGGTGGCACACTTAAGTGACATTGGTGGTGTTGTAAAGTGACACTGGTGGTGTTGGTGTTGTAAAGTGACACTGGTGGTGTTGGTGTTATGGTGTCAAAGTAAAGTGGCACTGGCGGTGTCACTGTTGTATGACAATCAAGTGACCCTGGTGGTGTCAGTGTTGTGGTGTCAGCAGTGAAACTAAAGCCATTGTGTGGTGTCAGGTCAGTGTTGTGCTGCCATGTTGGACAGAAAGAAGGGAATGGAAGGTGAGATGTCCCCTGTTCCTCTTCAGCCACCACAGATTGCTCCTGCCCAGTTAGGCATGGTGGAGGTCTCTTCGCCTTTTACACACATGCACGCACACACACACACACACACACACACAGAGCACAGTCAGATGCACATGCACAGAAACACATACACAAACATGCACGCACAAACACACACATACTCAGACACATACAGACATGCTCTCTCTCTCTCTCACTTTCTAAAAGCAGGACATCAAACTTTTCTTCTTATCATATAGCAAATGACTATAATTCAGATTCCCATAGTAAATGTCTCTCAGTAGTAATCGTAATTCTGAAGATTCTGTTATCAATACTTATGGTAAATTATTATTGAATATGTGCACTGCTCCTGGGTTACAAATTATAAATGGTGTGTGTAATGGTGACCAACTAGGATGTTATACATTCATCTCTGATGGATGATGCAGTGTTAATGATTATTTTTTAGAGTCAGATGATTTGTTCTCTCAGATTTTTGACTCATGTCGTTTGTTTGTTGCCGAGTGTTCTGATTCTGATCACCTTCCTGTTAAATTTACATATTAATCCAGTATATGATACATGTGGGTAACGAGGAGCCACATTTGGAAAAGTTTGTGTGGGATGAAAACAAACTCTCCAGTTTATAAAGAAAAGTCTCTGTGAAGAGAACATGTGTGAACAATTTCTAAATCGCCTTCCAGATGATCGATGAGAACATTGATGAAGCTCTAGATTTGTTTAATGATCTCATAAAAACCAGTGTTGTATGTATGAAGAAACAGGTTCATATCAATAAAAGTCTATCAAATGATACATGGTTTCATAATGATTGTAAAAGAATGAAATGTAGGGTCAGAAAACTTTTGAAGTCTTACCGTAAAACGTTAAATTAAAGAATGAAGACAAAAACTTGTACTGTATCACAAGAAGGGAATATAAATACATGCTTAAAAGGAAAAATAAAGAGTATAACAAGACATTACTTGCAGATATGATGTCTTCCATCACTTCTCAAGTTCAGTTCTGGAATAATATTAAGAAGGCTTCATTTAGAAAGAGTCAGCCAAAGAATAGTATATCTGTCGACAGATGGTTGCAGCACTTCAAAACCCTGCTAGAGAAAGGCACAGTAGACATGAACACTGATGGTGACTATGAAGAAACTGAGGAAGATTTTGATCGTCCCATATCTAAAGATGAAATATTATTGGCACTTAGAAAACTTAAACATGATAAAGCAGCTGGTCCTGATCAAATCATTGGAGAATTACAAAAAAAATGGAGGTGAAAATTTTGTACTTTTCTGCTAAAATTATTCAACAATGTCTTTGATAATGGTCTTTTCCAGATAACTGGACTGAATCTATCTTTTTAACATTACACAAAAAAGGCGATTTTGACACCCCTAATAACTACAGGGGAAATTTTCTCTCTTAGTGATAAAGTTAAGCTGTACAGTACCATCATTAATAATAGGTTAACAGGAATGGTTTAAAAAAACAACATTACAGGTGAACACCAAGCTGGTTTTAAGAGAGGGTATTCCTTTATAGATCATATGTTTACTCAAACTGCATTTATCCAGAAACAGTTTGCTCATAACTGTAAGCTCTATGTAGCATTTATTGACTTTGAAAAGGCATTTGTTTTCGTTAATAGAAACTTGTTATGGCCTATTCCCTGAAAAATGATGTGAAGGTAAATTTATTGCGTTGTTTGAGAGCCATGTAATCAGAATGTCAAAAGCAGAATAAGATGTGGACCCTAAGCGGGACGGACATAATAACTGCACCCCTGGGTCAAACAGGGTGATGTATAGCCCTCTTTTGTTTTCTGTTTTCATTAATGAGTTAGCCATAGAAGTCAAAAGGGTAAACATGGTGCCACTTTCCCCCAAGATTTCACAGAATTGTTTTATTCTTCTGCTTGCTGATATGTCTTCCTCTATTTTTGAAACTGTTGTAGGCTTACAACAGCAGCTGAATAGCTTAAGCAGTGCTGCAACAGCACTTGATCTCAAGGGTTTAAATCTGATAAGAGTAATATTGTTGTATTCAAAAAGGGGTTATTTAGCTGCTCACGAAAAAATGGCTGTACAATGGAAAAGTCATGCCCTGTGATTAATGTAATAAATATCCTAGGAATTTTGTTTTTCTAAAAAGCTTAGTTTCACAACTGCATGTAAAGATCTGGCAATCAAGGTAAAAAAAAGCTTGTTAATTGTTTTGAAAAAAGTACGATTATTGATTAATAATGCTTTTGACTTGTTCATTAAGATATTTGATGCACAAATACAACCCACTTTTGTTATATGGTGGGGGAAAATTGGGGACTGATGCAGCTGTAAAAACATTGTAATCAGTACACCTCTTTGCTTTAAAAAAACAGCTTTAGCTTAGATAGACGTACACCTAATGAAACTTTTTTATAGTGAAACCAATAGATATCCTCCTCTCTGTTAATTGCTGCTGTAAGATGCATTAGATTTTGGATTAAATTCTGCATAATGGATGAGTGAAGGTTACCTTTTAAGTCTTACAAGATGCTTTATGATCTAGATGTCAAGGGGAAAAAGCACCTGGGCTCACAAATACGTACCTGCTTAAGTGAACTTGGCTTTTGGGGTTTTTTTGGCTTAATCAAGGTGTCGGAAATTTTAGAAATTTATCAACATTTTCAGGCAAAAAATTGATTGACTGCCGTTGGCAGCATTGGGGTGGTCATATCAAAACAATGAAATTTCAAAAGTACGACATTTATAGGCTCACACGATGTTTAAACCTTTCCCAAAGCTTGATATTGACATAATTGGGAAAAGAATTATGTCTAAGTTTAGACATGGTGATCAGACATAAATGTTCATAAATTTAGTATAAGAAATGATGATGACCTCAGTTTGCTTAGCCATTATGTAAGCAAACAGAGAAGATGAAGTCATTTTTGCGAGCTGTCCAGAATTAAAGATGCAAGACAGAAATAACATTCGGTAAAGTATAGTAGACACCAAATTCATTTTTGATTCTGCTACTCAGGGGATCTAGTCACCCTGAGATTGTCACAGCCTTGCTTTATATTTGTTTAAAGCCTTTTTGAATAAGAGATTTTGGTTTCTTAAGTCATATTTTTTTTAACTGATTTTTATGTGGTGTTGTTGGGTAACAATAACATTTTGAGGGTTTTTTTGGTGTCTCCTTATTTTCTCACTAAAACTAAGCAAGCTCGGCAGCCCCCCTTCATGTTGGGCCAAGCCTTTCCTTGAATAAATTCTTTCGAGTTTGAGAGTTCTCTCCTCTAAATTAGCATGCAAACGTAACAACCATTTTGTTTTCCATATTTCTGGAATGTGAATTCTGTTGACTAAATTACCCGATTAAATGTGAAGGTCGGGTGGTCGATTTATCCCACACTGTTTCTGGTTTTATACCAAAGCGGGAATGTGACACCAGTAGACAAAGCAAAGTTCGAGTAAACGTGAATGTGTTTGTGTGTGTGTGTGTGTAAGCATGTGTGCGACAACATTTGATATAGTTATATTATATTTATATATATATAATATATATATATATATATATAAACTATAATATATATATATATATAAAAAATATCATTTTGAGAATCATTTTCCTCTTTCCCGTTATCATTTCTTTGTTGCAAAAAACATTTGCTTAAATTGTATTAACTGTGTTTCCTTGCCAAAAAAACTGTGCGTTTTTGGCAATAAATTACTTTCATGTTCTCTCTCTCAATTCCTCTCTCCCCCTCTGTCCCCTCTTTTCCCCCCCTCTTGGGTTTATTTGATATTATGTTTTCTATTTATACCTGCAAAGTACCAGGTTTTTTTTTATTAAATCTTTTCCATTGGCTTGATTTTGTTGATGCCAATTTACTTTTTAATTTAATCATTGTAATTGTTTTTATTAGTAATAATACTCTCTCTCTTATATAAAAAAACTAATTGTGACTTTTGTCTTTATGTTTGCTTGAAATTATTAGTTGTGATTATTAATGATGGCCCCTTCTCAGGGCAAGAGCTGGAAGAAAAAAGTATGTCAATACTCCGGGAATAAAGACAACCAATCAATCAATCAATCAATCAGCTGATCAATCAATCAATATCTCTCTGACTCTGTCTCTGCCTGCCTGTCTGTGTTTCTGTCTCTATGTCTTTCTCTCTCTCACCTCTGTCTTTTGTAGTCACACACACACACACACACACACACACACACACACACACACACACACACACACACACACACACACACACACACACACACACTAAACAGAATCCAGCTCTCTTTGGTAACAGACCTGCTCAGTCAGCAGCCACCATCAGTGCTTCTTCCTCCTCTCCACCCTTTTTATATATTGATACAAAAATAAAATAATAAAATCTCCCTCTCTCTCTCTCTCTCTCTCTCTCTCTCTCTCTCTCTCTCTCTCTCTCTCTCTCTCCTCTCTCTCTCTCTCTCTCTCTCTCTCTCTCTGACTTTGTGTATATACTTGTAACCACCAGGCTACAGAAGTCCTGCACTGAAAAGTGGTAGGTGACTCAGAACCAGAGCCAGGGCTACCCTAATCAGTGGTACGTGTAAATGTATGTATACAGTGGTAAGCTAAGAATAAATCCGCCCTGGGAACATTGATCTGTTCCTGAGCGGTTTGTTCTGCCTGGCAAGTTCTGCCCTTGTAGGGTTGTCAGATACAGCCCTAGTTCACGTCACGCACGCACACACACACACACGCGCACACACACACACACACACACACACACATTCAAATAGACAACAGAATGCCAGACGTCAGCAGCAATGAAAAGCCTGCATAGCTTTTCTCTCAATAGAATCATGAATGAAGGATTTTTTCCCCATGTTCCTTGGCTAGAACTCTGAGTTCACCAATGGTGAGATTTTGCGTATGCAACTGATTTTGCCCTGCACCATGAAGGTAGCCGCATTCCAACTTTGGAGATGAATGAAGGAGTCATATAGAGTGAATCAAAATATTCACACCCGTAGGTGTGTGATTGCAGTGCTAAGTGTTTTAACTCTTAAAATGGTGATAACATTGACTTCAGACTGGCATAGAATGACAGAGTTACATTTCAATCATCTCTGTTTGCAGTGTCTGTATGTAAAATGACAGAGAGTTACAGTTCAATCATCTATCTTTACAGAGAGTAGTATTTCAAGCATCTATATTTGCAATAGTAAAACATTTCAGTCATGAATAGATCTGTATTTGCAGTGATTGCAGGTAGAATGACCCAGAGTACCATTTCAATTGTCTGTGTTTGAAATGACTGCAGGTAGAATGACCCAGAGTACCATTTCAATTGTCTGTGTTTGAAATGACTGCAGGTAGAATGACCCAGAGTACCATTTCAATTGTCTGTGTTTGAAATGACTGCAGGTGGCATGACTGAGTATGATACTGTGATGTGTGGACATTTGTTGAATATTAAGAAAAAAAGAAAGATATATTCATACAATTTCCATTGGAACTTTTTTTTTCAAACATAGCATACTCTTTGGTGAGCACAACATGATTAGTTTACACACACACACACGCACAACCCTCCCCCCCCCCCCCCCCCCCCCCCCCACACACACACACACACACATACATACATACATCCTTCAGATGAGACAAAAACCAAGGTTCTGAGTGCGAATGCATGCAGAAGATCTTGCACACATGTTAAAACCTGTTCCGCTATTTGGAAGAGTAGGCTGTTGTGTGCCCATGGGAACAGATAACAACATTTACAAAACTGCATACACATGGGGACTGGATGTAAAAAAACCCACACAAATGCTTATTCTATCATCCTGGAAATAAAAGAATGAAATAAAAACCACACACACACACACACAAACACACACACACACAGATTTGTACCCCATCCACATGTATGCAGGCACTCATGCACATTTTGATTGACCCTCACCCTCAGAGATTGTATGTCATACACAAAATGCACCTGTAGTGTATTGATTTATAAATATATGCACACATTCCTTGAATACAGCAAGCTGGTGCATGCATGCATTGAAAGGAGGAACCAGAAAGGCATTGATTGTTGTGAACTTCCAAACTCTGTTCTTTTTGTGGAAGAAGGACCAGTGTAATGTATACAACGATACATGTCTGTGGAAGTTTTCCATTATTAAAACAGTCTCAGCTTAGACAGGCCAGTGCCAGTGCCTGACATTGATCATCAACGTCTTCCTTGTGTTCAGTCATGGGCTTTGGCTGAGGCTGGCACCACTTCATTGGTGTTGAATGTACATGTCATGTATACATGTATACATGAATGTATGGATTTATTCCACCGTTTATTTGTCCTTTTGTTTCCTGATTTATGATGTTGAATTCAGGCTTGCAACAGTTTGCCATGTTTTTCTGGCGTTGTACTGTTGGTTTTTGGTTATGAAGTTGTGTCTTTTAACATACCCCATCTGGCATCACTCACACACAGAGAGAGAGAGAGAGAGAGAGAGAGAGAGAGAGAGAGAGAGAGAGAGGCAGGCAGGCAGGCAGGCAGGCAGGAAGTGAGGTGACCTTTGAAGCCAGAGCTGATGCTGAAGACACATTGATGTACATGTGTGTGTGTGTGATGTGATACAGGATTTCGCAATGTGGTGTTGACAGGTAGTCAGCATGGTAGGTACTGGTGTATTGTTGTCAACACCACGCCAGTGAAGACGACCAACGTTACTGTTGGCTGTCCTTGTCACTGTTGTATAGTTGAAACAGCTTTGTTGACTGCTTGCCATTGTCATCGAGTCAGGACTATGCTTTGTGGTGAGATCATACGCACTTTATTTTCAGGATTATTTTCACATGGTCTTTTCCTGTAAAAGGTTTGTCAGACAGGGGTGTTGATGTCAGAATTGCTTTTCTCAGATCCTGCAGGCTGTGTGGATGGTTAGACGATTGTGACACTTGTCAGCATTGGGTTGTTAAGTCTGCATTGTGGAGTTGTTGGTCTAGGGATTTCTGTCTTCTCTTCTCTTCTGGACTTCATCTGTTTATCTCCTCTACATGTTGTATGATCAGAGGTGTGCTCTTGAAAATGTTAGCATTGCCTCACGTGAGGGGCATTATTTGGGATGACGTAATGAATTCTAGACATTGCTGTGAGGGGCATTAGGGATGGCGTAATGAATTCTAAGACATTGCTGTGAGGGGCATTATTAGGGATGACGTAATGAATTCTAGACATTGCTGTGAGGGGCATTATTAGGGATGACATAATGAATTCTAGACATTGCTGTGAGGGGCATTATTAGGGATGACGTAATGAATTCTAGACATTGCTGTGAGGGGCATTATTAGGGATGACGTAATGAATTCTAGACATTGCTGTGAGGGGCATTATTAGGGATGACATAATGAATTCTAAGACATTGTTGTGATGGGTATTAGGCATTAGGCATGACATAATGAATTCTAGACATTGCTGTGAGGGGCATTATTAGGGATGACTTAATGGATTCTAAGACATTGCTGTGAGGGGCATTATTAGGGATGACGTAATGAATTCTAAGACATTGCTGTGAGGGGCATTATTAGGGATGACGTAATGAATTCTAAGACATTGCTGTGATGGGTATTAGGCATGATGTAATGAATTCTAAGACATTGCTGTGAGGGGCATTATTGAGATGATGTAATGAATTCAAAGACAAAGCTGTGAGGGGCATTATTGAGATGATGTAATGAATTCTAAGACATTGCTGTGAGGGGCATTATTGGGATGATGTAATGGATTCTAAGACATTGCTGTGATGGGTATTAGGCATGATGCAATGAATTCTAAGACAGACTTCTAAGTTTTTCCTTCTTTGTCTGTTCTACTTAACCCCACCCTCCACCAACAATTTGTTAATGTTGAATATTGCATGTTATGGTTGTGAGTTATTTCAGTAGTAAATATGTTGTGGAGGTTCGGGGAGTGGAAGTAGGGATTCTAATGACAGTGTTGTGGTAGGATCAGGTGCAGTTGCAGTGGTGGTTATACTGAACACTACTACTAGTAGTGGTTGTTGTGACCAATACTTGGGTTCATTCACATCTAAAAGTGTAGGAACATTCATTGTACATACTGGCATTGGTGTAACTTTGCACACATATGTGCAAGTTCATGCAAAATGCATACATGTGCACACATGCATACACACAGAGCTAGTGCAGGTTAAAAAACCAAAAAAATAACCTTTAGTAATTGATGTGAAGTGAACAAGTGTGTAGTAGGCCAAACCCAGAGGCAGCAATCAATGGTAGAAAAAGTTGTGAAGTCAGTCAGGTAGACTGGAGAGAAAGAACGACAGTGAAAGAGGCCAGTAAGACAGACACAGCACCAATGACATGATGACTGAAGGTTCTGTACACAGTAGCAGAAGAGATCAGAACAAGGGGAAAAGTCTGTGTCTATATGAACACTGTAGTTTATGTGGCACCATCTTTCCACTGTCAGACCTTGGTGCTGTGCTGTGGAATGTCGACCTGTAGTCAGTAGTCGGTGCTGCACTGCAGTTTGTTCTGCTGTTATGTATTTTCATCAAATTGTCCTAGTGAAATCAGGAAGCTTTCCATAAGAAGGGGAAAAGTCACTTTGATTGGATGCTACCTCCAGCCAGCATTCCACTGATGAACATTTTGACCTCTAAAATTAAGCTTAGACATGCATACAAATTTGTTATAAGGACACAAGAACCTGCTACACTGCTTTTCAGTGCACGACACCACGCCACACTTACCACACCACACCACACCACACCAGTTTACACCAGCCTTTTATTAACCCAAATGCCGTGTGGGAGCTGCACAGAGGAAAAACGCCTTGCTGCTGCTCTCCACACTGGAGGTGGCCGTCTATGCCAGTGTCTGGCCAGTCTTGACAAGGTTTAAAACATTTTTTTATTTTTTTTAGGGAGCCATTCAGTGATGTCCACCCAATTCTTTTTACTCTGCCTGCATTGGGGTCTACTTCTCTGGTCTGTGCCTGGCAAGACATGCTGGAAAGGCTGTTGGATGTACTCGTGTGGTGACATAGCTGTACCGTTGACTGTTGTAAAGATGTCTTCACGGTGGTCTGTCTGTAAAGATGTCTTCATGGTGGTCTGTCTGTAAAGAGGTCTTCATGGTGGTCTGTCTGTAAAGTGGTCTTCATTGTGGTCTGTCTGTAAAGTGGTCTTCATGGTGGTCTCCTGTAAAGGGTCCTTCATGGTGTCTGTTGTAAAGTGGTCTTCCGGTGGTCTGTCTGTAAAGTGGTCTTCTGTGGTCTGTCTGTAAAGAGGTCTCAGTGTGGTCTGTCTGTAAAGGGTCTTGTGGTGGTCTGTCTGTAAAGAGCTCATGTGGTTGTTAAAGAGTCTCTGGTGGTCTGTCTGTAAAGGGTCTTCGTTGTGGTATTCCCTTGTCTGTGACAGTGGTTTCATGGTGGTTTGTCTGCAGTTGGTCTTTGTGGTGGTCTGTCTGAAGGGTCCATGTGTGTCTGCAAGTGTCTTGTGAGTGGTCTGTCTCAAGAGGTGCTCTGTGTGGTTTGTCTGAAGGAACGGTCACTGTGGCGTCTGTATCTCTTGCATTCTGTTGTGGGCTTGATGGGCTGTTATAACGGTCTCGTTGGCTTAAGAAAAGGCTTGTGTGTTGTCTTTAAAGGTCTTATGGCTGTCTGTCGTGTAAGAGTTCTTTGTTGGGTCTGTCTTAAGGGTCCTATATGCGTCTGTAAAGTTTGTGGTGGTCTTAAAGAGTCTCTGAGAGTGGTCTCTCGTAAAGGCTGGTTGATCTGGTTGTAAAGGAGTCTCTGGTGGTCTGTCTGTAAAGAGGTCTCTGTTGTGGGTTTACCTTGTCTGATGACAGTTCGTTTGTTGGTGTTTTTCTTCAGGTCTTGTTGTCATGGCTGATGGTCTAGATCTAAGCGAGGCCTTGAAGTCACACTGTTTGTGACAGCTCCTCACAGATGATGGTGCCAGGCTGTGTTTGGATTTGTTCACTGACAGTGACACAGTCACAGTGGCCGGCTGTCATCTTGTTCTTGTTTGGGATTGGGCTTTCACTATCGGTCTGCAGCTTGGGATTAAAAGAAACAAAGACTTTTTTCTTTAATTTTAGCCTGCTGTAGTGTACAGTTCTTGTAGGGTATCAGGGGCCATACTTGCATCATTTATTTATTATTTATTTATACCACTTTAAGTCACGAGATTTCTCTGCGTGAAATTCGGGCTGCTCTCCCCGGGGAGAGCACGTCGCCACAAGAGCAGCGCCACCCCATCTTTTTTTTTTTTTTTTTGGTCTGCAACTGTATTTCGTTCCCTATCAGAGTGGCTTTTTTCTAAGAATTTTGCCAGGGACAACTCTCTTGTTGCCGTGGGTTCTTTTTCGTGCGCTGCATAATTTTCTGTAACACACGGGACCTCGGTTTATCGTCTCATCCGAAAGACTAGCGCCCAGACCACCACTCATGGTCTAATGGATGGGGGAAAAGTTTCGGGCCCAGACGGGATACGAACCCGGACTTTTCGCTTTCTAGACAGGCGCGTTACCTCTAGACCACCGATCCATAATAAATAAATTGCAAGACCCACACAAAGACCAGACAGGTGAGTCATCCTACAGTACACCCTCAGTGGGTGGATCAGGAATAGTGAGGGAGCCAGTGTACAGCAGGTCTGTTGAAGAGCATGGACATGCAATGCATGACGTGCAGCAGCCTGCAAGGTGAAGGGGTGCTGCAGTGGAGGCAGCAGCAGTCACACAAACACTGACTGACTCGTGAAGACAGGAGGAAGGGAGAAGTGTTTATAAATAGACCAAAGAAAGGGAGGGAGGGAGGGAGTGTTCCTGCCCTACAGTTCTCTCTCCTCCTCTCTTCTCTTCTCTGACTCAGTGACTGCAGGTCCAGGCAGCTCTCCAGGCTGTGCTGTGATGTGTAGAAACAACTGGGGGATGGAGGCATTGGGGGTGGGGATGGGGGGTTGGACCAGATTTACTGGTGGAGAGGGAGAGAGAGAGGGTGGGGTGGGGATGGGGTTAGGTTTAGACCAGACTGACTGACTGGGAGAAAAGAGGGGCAGGTAGGTTTGGACCAGACTGACAGTGGCAGTGAGCTTGTGTAGTGGCTACTGCCAGTAGACCTGTGCAAAGTTCTGCAAGACACAATGGTGAAGGAATGCAGGAGAGGTGGACAGCAACAACAGCAGTAGCGGCGGCAGCAGATCTTTAGAACCAGAGATAAACAAACACTTCCTTCAAACCCTGCACTTGTTGTTACTATAGCCCTGACTTTTATTTTTAAATACAGGCCTGTAACTTGGTCCCTAAGCCAAGGGGCGCGATCATGTGCTACTGATGGACACCAGGTGCCGCCTTTTTCCAGGATTTTAGACACCACAGTGCCAAGTTGTCTTTTAAGTTGGGGTGGGGTGGGGTAGAGTGGAGTGGAGACGAGAGTTGAGCAATATATATATATATATATATATATATATATATATATATATATATATATATATATATATATATATATATATACAGAAAAGCTGGCAGTAGCAGCCAGAGTACTATTGGAGGGACAGAGGTGCATGCTGTGTCCACTGACATTGAGGAAGTGTTGAACATTAGATTAGGTATGGATAGGTGCATGCTGTGTCCACTGACATTGAGGAAGTGTTGAACATTAGGTTAGGTATGGATAGGTGCATGCTGTGTCCACTGACATTGAGGAAGTGTTGAACATTAGATTAGGTATGGATAGGTGCATGCTGTGTCCACTGACATTGAGGAAGTGTTGAACATTAGATTAGGTATGGATAGGTGCATGCTGTGTCCACTGACATTGAGGAAGTGTTGAACATTAGATGAGGTATGGATAGGTGTTGAACATTAGATTAGGTATGGATAGGTGCATGCTGTGTCCACTGACATTGAGGAAGTGTTGAACATTAGATTAGGTATGGATGGATAGGTGCATGCTGTGTCCACTGACATTGAGGAAGTGTGGAACATTAGATCAGGTATGGATAGGTGCATGCTGTGTCCACTGACATTGAGGAAGTGTTGAACATTAGATTAGGTATGGATAGGTGTTGAACATTAGATCAGGTATGGATAGGTGTGGAACATTAGATCAGGTATGGATAGGTGTGGAACATTAGATCAGGTATGGATAGGTGTGGAACATTAGGTCAGGTATGGATAGGTGTGGAACATTAGGTCAGGTATGGATAGGTGTGGAACATTAGGTCAGGTATGGATAGGTGTGGAACACTAGATCAGGTATGGATAGGTGTGGAACATTAGGTCAGGTATGGATAGGTGTGGAACATTAGGTCAGGTATGGATAGGTGTGGGACATTAGGTCAGGTATGGATAGGTGTGGGACATTAGGTCAGGTATGGATAGGTGTGGAACATTAGGTCAGGTATGGATAGGTGTGGAACATTAGGTCAGGTATGGATAGGTGTGGAACATTAGGTCAGGTATGGGTGGAACATTAGGTCAGGTATGGATAGGTGTGGAACATCAGATCAGGGATGGATGGATAGGTGTGGAACATCAGATCAGGGATGGATGGATAGGTGTGGAACATTAGGTCATGGATGGATGGATAGGTGTGGAACATCAGATCAGATATGGATAGGTGTGGAACATTAGATCAGGTATGGATAGGTGTGGAACATTAGGTCAGGTATGGATAGGTATGGAACATTAGATCAGGTATGGATAGGTGTGGAACATTAGGTCAGGTATGGATAGGTATGGAACATTAGATCAGGTATGGATAGGTGTGGAACATTAGGTCAGGTATGGATAGGTGTGGAACATTAGATCAGGTGTGGATAGGTGTGGAACACTAGGTCAGGTGTGGGTAGGTGTGGAACATTAGATCAGGTGTGGAACATTAGGTCAGGTGTGGATAGGTGTGGGACACTAGGTCAGGTATGGATAGGTGTGGAACATTAGATCAGGTGTGGATAGGTGTGGAACACTAGGTCAGGTATGGATAGGTGTGGAACACTAGGTCAGGTATGGATAGGTGTGGAACATTAGATCAGGTGTGGATAGGTGTGGAACACTAGATCAGGTGTGGATAGGTGTGGAACACTAGGTCAGGTATGGATAGGTGTGGAACACTAGGTCAGGTGTGGATAGGTGTGGAACATTAGGTCAGGTGTGGATAGGTGTGGAACATTAGATCAGGTGTGGATAGGTGTGGAACACCAGGTCAGGTATGGATAGGTGTGGAACACTAGGTCAGGTATGGATAGGTGTGGAACACTAGGTCAGGTGTGGATAGGTGTGGAACACTAGGTCAGGTGTGGATAGGTGTGGAACACTAGGTCAGGTGTGGATAGGTGTGGAACACTAGATCAGGTATGGATGGATAGGTGTGGAACACTAGATCAGGTATGGATGGATAGGTGTGGAACACTAGATCAGGTATGGATAGGTGTGGAACATCAGGTATGGATAGGTGTGGAACACTAGGTCAGGTATGGATAGGTGTGGAACACTAGGTCAGGTATGGATAGGTGTGGAACATCAGGTGTGGATGGATAGGTGCAGGCACCTCACACTGACTCAGCTTGCATTGCCTTACCTTACCCCCTCCCCCCATCTCTCACAACTTGCCCCCCCCCCCCCCCCCCCCCACACACCCTCCTGCCACTATTTTTGGCATACTCATGACATGTGTTTTACTTCTCACATGTTTTACCAATTTCTCATACCAGTGTGTGTGTTTGTGTGCGTATGTACACACTTGCCACATGTTCAGACAGCAGTTCACAGTACATTTTCATGCATGCTATATAGTATGGGGCATTTCTTGTGCACAAGCACACGGACATAATAGCTTTATCTGTTTCTTCTGCCAGTGCCTTTGTCAGTGTATGTGTCTTTCTCTTTTCCCCATTCTCCTTTTTCCTTTCCCCGTCCATGTTTTTTTCATGGCAGGAATGCAGCAGCAGAAAATGGCCACAGACCTTCCTTCCATGAAGTACACAGTTTATTTCCAACAGCAGTGTTTCTCCCCCCCTCCTTCCCATTCCTATGGCAGGAGTAGTGAGGGTAGCTGTGCTGTGCTGTGCTGTGCTCTGTACTCCACTCTAGCTAGTTTGTTACCTGACTGTAGGTAGGTAGGTAGGTAGCCTGCACTGCCGGCAGACCAGGGCAGGTGGGAAGAAGATGCACATGAGGGAAAGCAAACCTTGTCTTGGGGCCATGCCAACATTCACACACACATGCACCTATCTCCATGCACGTGCACACACACACACACAGAGTGTATACACACATGTGTACACTCACCTGTACACACACACACACACACACACACACACACACACAGAGTGTATACACACATGTGTACACTCACCTGCACACACACACACACACACACACACACACACACACACACACACACACAGAGTGTATACACACATGTGTACACTCACCTGCACACACACACACACACACACACACACACACACACACACACGCATGTGTACAAACACACTCACTTGTACACACACACTCACTTGTATACACACACACACACACACACACACACACACACACACACACACACACACACTCACTTGTATACACACACACACACACACACACACACACTTGTACACACACTCACTTATATACGTACACACACTCACTTACACACACACACACTCACACTCACACACACACACACACACACACACACACACACACACACACACACACACACACACACACACACACACACACACACACAGGGCAAAGGAAGAGAGGGACATGTAGGGTTCAGATAATGGGCACCAGTCAGCCCACTTTGCCTCTTGAACCAGCACAGACAGACACACACACACACACACACACACACTGACAGACACACCGACAGACAGAGAAACATGCTGGGGAAACAGTGGCAATGTTTCATTTCACATCAGTAGCCTAAGGAAGATGGTGGTGATACTCACTGGGATGGGTAGGGAGGGTGCAGACTGCCCTTGTTAGTCTCTTAGTCATAGAGGTAGGGAGGGGCATAGGATTATTTGTGGTGCTGGAGGTGGGGAGAGATCATGTACTAGGAGCAAAGCCCATCCCTTTCTTGTTTTTGTTATGTTTAAAAGGGGGATGGTAGTGGTGATGTTTAACTTCAAAGCTGTTAAGGGTTAGACTATATGAATGAGTGTTTTCATCTGTAGAGAGATTAATTTTCAGTTTACCTTACAGTGTTTGAGATCTTCCTCTGTACAAACCATATAATCTGCAGGCTTGTGCAGCATGTAATATTCGGTACCAAGAAAAAATCTGCTTAAAACCTTAAGCTGATGACCATCGTCTGCCTGAATCAATGAATGCTTGCTGCATTCTGCAGTCAACCCCTGCCATCTGTAGATCTCCTACATTGCACTGGTCATTCTTCAAAGCTGTGTACCCAAAGTGACGTAGATTATACAAATTCAAAGTACTTGGATATATATTATATGTGTATATATATACACATGTCCTGACTCTTCTGTGGAGCTATGGCCCTTCATGATTATTTA
>CM054140.1:2063145-2118324 GCA_028751875.1 Rapana venosa
GGGGTTTATTTCCGCTTCTGCTTTAAAAAAAGTCACAGGGGGCCGGCAATTTTTGCTTTCATGCAGTTTTTTCCCCCCAAAATATATATCAACACGACACCTCCCTTTTTGTTTCGGTATGGCAACAGGATTCTTCTACAAAATTTTTAAAACAAAGCTTCTAGGCACTCTGCCCCATCTGCTTGATCATTTTAACAATATTAAAAAGGAAAAAAACCTTTTAAAATCTGCTCTTTGGCGCCTCCTCTCCAGCACACATCCCTGCATTCCCCATAACAAAATTTATTTAGCAAACTTAAAAAAATTCCATTTCTTAACCCAGTAGCGGGGTTCCGGAATATTCCAAAAGGGGGGTTTAAAGCTTGGGGCGGCCCCCGGGAATTTCCGGGATGCGTGGGTGATCAAAGTTGAAGCTTACTTTCGTTTTAAAAGGTCACCCAGAATGTTAAGGTTTTGAGCCCGCGGGGGGTGAAGGTGTTTGACACACACAAGCAACAAGAATCGATTGGTTAAAGTGTTTTTAAATTTTTTTTTGGGACCAGCCAATCTCTTCAACAAAAAGGGCGGCCAGCGTTGCACAAATTTCTTCAAGCGTTTTTCGGTTTTTTTCCCAAAATTTGACAGCGGGGGAGGATTTTAGAGGCGGATTTTTTGAAAAAAACAATGAAGACGAGAGGTAGGATGTGGAATATTTTTGAAAAACTTGGTAAAAACAAAATGTGATCGGACGAATCGAGGGGTGCTTTTTGGGGATGGCTTCTTGCTACTCGGCGTTTTTGAGTCACAGATTGTTTACTTTATTTGAGCAACGAGGCTTCGCAATAACTTTTGTTGAGTCAAATCGCATGCTGCTGAGTACTTTGCATCACAGAAAACAAAGGGTCTTTGTATTTTTGTCCTAGAAAGCCACCATTCGCACATTCCACCATGATGGTTGCGATGGGTCGACCCGTCGCTGAACTTTTCCCAGTATTGGGGGGGCCAAAAAAGTGATACAAAATCCTTATTTTTAAAATAAGCAAGAAATAGTGTTTACCTAATCATGACATTTATGCACCGCAAGAACTTTGCTTATCGTGTTAAAATCGATCCGGGGTCCTGACGGTGGAACAGTGATCGGTAGTGCACATACGATTTTTTTTTGTTTTTGTTTTTTACATAATCATAAACACTACACACTATTATAAAATTACACTCATTTAAAAGCATATTATCTGTTCTTTCCAGTGATTTATAGCTTAACACATTTAATTCAGTTTTATATATCAATATCAAGGGTTGTTTGAGCCCACCCTGCTCCAAAACAATGCTAGCCAATGTTAATTCAGCCAATAGAAGTGAGGCTTGTTGCTGTCTATTTAGCACTACTAGGGTTAAAACTTAACTGATTTGGACACAGTACAGTGCAAACAACATGGCCGCTTCTTGTTCATGCATAGCAGCAACTCTCACGAGAATCTCGTTTATGTAAACAACAATGGCGGCACCCATAGTAAGCACATATTTGAGGGCGTTTTGGGGCGTTTGCAGGAAAACGGTCTATTTTTACCAGGGCGTTTGTGGGCGGTTGCAGTGGTGTTGGGTTAAGTTGGTAGGCTGCCCCAGGGGGGCAAGATTTTCTGATATGCGCCTACAAGCCCTCTTCATTGTAAAGCGGCTGGTCCTGCTCTGTTGTCCTCTTCGTTTACATCATCAGCCAAGAAGCCTTGTACTCCAGAAACAAGTGATGGGACAGAGATCGTTGAGGAAATAGTAGACACTGCCTAACAGCAGGTTCCTGCTGTTACATGTAACAGCAGGTTCCTGCTGTTACAGAGCAGATAGATCTGGCCAGACAAGTAGCCCAGGCTTGAGAACAGTGATCATGGCATGCAGTAAGATAGATCCCCTGTGTATCACACATGGAAAGACCAATGCCTTCACTCAAGGAGGATGCCCTGATTACAGAACAACACTTTGAGCCTCATGCCTTGGTTGCTCAATAGTGACCTCAGTTTCTGTACACTTGTACCTGTGGTGAGTCTTTGGGGGTGGAGGTTCACAGGAGGAGGGTCATTGGGGGGGACGCTGTGGTGGTCACCACCTCGGGTGGGTGACTCCTCATTCTGGCTCTGTGAACTGAGCTAATGCTGTCATCAGTAGGGAACTTAGTAGGTGGTGTCCTATGTATGTTTGCTCAGAACAGGCACCACTAACACCACCAAAGAGACTCAGCAGCAGTGCAGGGCCCCTATGGCTGGTGGCCCAATGTTGGTCTGACAGTGATGGGCACCCTAAGGATGTGACATAACATTGAATGATGAGGGATTGGCCTTTGCGCTGGATAGCAGCAGGGTGTGTCTCTCTGTGTTTGAGTGGTGTTTTTTATGCTTTTGTTCTCCATTCAGCAAAACAAATTTGATATCTACGTGTTTGTGATTCCACCATGTATTGACTGGTCAGATTGATTTTCCTTATGATCATTTACTTTTCGAATTACTCTAATTTATAATTTTCATTTTCTGATAAATTTTGTAGTTTCAACTGACTGTATGATTTGTGTTCAACTGACATTGCTGGTCCTTGTGACCCATTTATGAACCTGCGGGTTTGTAAAATTTGCATTGAAACCAACTCAGATCCCCCCCCACCACAATCCCCGGTTCTTTCCCACCTATGACACTAACTCCCGATGAAGCTTTGCTCTACATGGGTTAAAAACATCCCTACAGGCTTAAACAACAATTTCAACCTTAGGAATCAACGAGCAAAATAGACGAATACCTGCGGCTACAGATGACATTGCCCTCTGGGTGGCACAAACAAGAACTGCAAAACCTCACAGATAGTCTATCAGTCGAGGAGGCATACGGCATGGAGGTGTCAGAGAAAAAAAAAAGATCTGGTCAACAGGCAAGTAATGACGCACGGAAATAAGAGAAGGGAAAAATACGGGAAAGAGGTGAGCCAATTCAAATATTAGGCTCCCCTAAAAAAAGATGGCAATCAAAAAATAAAGGAAAGCTCGCATTGCAACAGAACATCTTCTAGCCAGCGAGGGATCATCAAAACGAAAAATCGCTTCTGCCCCAAAAATCACTTTAAAAACCCCTCGTGATTTACCCTCCTATATGGTGTGTATCTGGACTTGTCAGCAGATTAGAGAGGGAAACAAACATTCAGAAAAAAAGTGCCACAGAAGACTCCCCAAAAATTTACAAAGAACACAAGACCCAAAAACTTGTGAAAAGAAGAAAACAAAAAAACGTTTTGGGCCCCAAGAACCTTGCTCCAATAAAGAGGAGAAAATGTGTGGGTTTTGGGCCACCCAAGACACAACATTAGCAAAAAAACCATCCTGCAGGGAAAAAGTTGAAGGCAAGAGAAAAAGAGGCCCCAAAAGAAATCCTGGGTTGAAACACAAAAAAATGGACCGCCCCCCCCCTGCAAACCTTTACTGCCCCACGGGTGTGAAGCAAGGAAAAGATCTCTGTGTGTTTCTCTCATGTCCCCCCCAGTCCTTTGGAAAGGGATGAAGAGAAGAAGACCCCTGCGGCAGACATCTCGCCGTGGCCCCCCAATCCGTCTGCTCCTATTTTGCGTCACTACCGCTACCGAAACCCGGACAAACTGCTTATTCCCTTGTTCCCCCTTGTTTGATAAAAATTTTTCTGATAATGTATTCATTGGTGTGTATGAAACTGTAACCCCAAACTTCCCAGTTCTTTCACCCGTTTACACCTGACTTCAATTCAACTTTTGTCTGCTTTCCACTTCCAATCTTTCCCCGCCTTTTCTTTCCCTGCAGTTTTCCAATTCACCCAGTTATCATAACCTCTCTGCCTCTAACATCCCTTACATGTGTTGTTCCCAAAGTGCAAACTGTTTCCCAGAAGGTTAAGCTGATTCATTTTTTGATTTCTCTCTGAAAAAAAAAATTGATTAAATTTTTCAGAAACCGGTTAAATTCAGAGGAGGCTGTCCCCTATAGGGGATTGTTAAGCCCCGGTTTGGGAGACTCGCGTATAGCGGATTTTCTGTTTGCGATTTTTCACGTGGCGGCGCTGATACATGACCCTTTCAGCTAAACATAGCTTCGTGGCTGTTTAAGCAAAAGCAGTGGTTGTGGGTGATTTCCCTGTGTTCCGAGCTCTTTTTTGCGTTGTGAGAGTAGCCGCATGCCGTATTTTGCATATGTGTCAGAAGCAAAATAGAAGGGATCAATTAGGTCTCCATGCGGCGTTTTAATAAAGTGAGAGCTTTGATTTTTATATATGTACTAACCCAGTATGTTATACAAAAGTTCAGAAAATTTCATTTTCTTACTTTGTGTTTTGTATTTTTTATGATTTTTTTACAAACCATTACAAATGGGCCGTCTGTGGGGAAAAGCAAGGGAGAGAATTGGCCGTCCCGAGTGAGGTAAAACCATACGGTCATGAACCGAAAATAAAACAACCAACACCACCTGGTTATAAAACTCTTTCTCTTCCCTGACCCTCCCGTGGAGGTGGCATTGCCATCGTTTATAAAGATACACTCGAACCTGCTCTTTCTTTCTGTCACTCCTTTTCTCACCTGAATCTTTTGAAGTCTGTGAACTCAACTTCAACACACCTGGCCACTCTATTACTTTCTGCTGTCTTTACCTGGATCACTGCACCCACCTACCTCTGTGAATGTCTTAACCTGCACACTCCTTCACGTTCCCTCCGCTCTGCTGCAGATACCTTGTGCCTGCGAATCCTAGATTCAACCAATCCACTGTTGGCCGCCGCTCTTTCTCTATTTCGGGTCCATCGAACTGGAATGAGCTCCCTCTCTCTCTTCACCAGAAACCTAGTTATGACACTTTTTTTTTTTTATTAAATTTTATTTTTTAGTTATGACACTTTTAAATCCAGCCTCAAGACATATTTCTTTCAAACCTAAGTTTTCCCCCCTCCTGTTTCATATCAGAACTATCCCACCTTCACTAACCCATGTCCTATCACCCTGCTAAAGTATACGACCTGTGTGTGTGTGTGTGCTTTTGAAAAACATTTGACTATTGACATTTTATTTCATAGATTTTGTCTGCAGCGCACCATGTTTGCAATATCTGTTTGTTTAAACTATTGATTATTTATCATTGACTGCATGACCTTGTAAGATTAGGTTGAATGCATGCACTTTGATTTGTCTTTGCAAGATATAGCGCTATATAAGTTCCATTTATTATTATTATTATTATAACAAATCTGGGTATGGCTGGGGCGGAGAGATTGAAATGAGTGTCATGGAAACAGCAGGACAGGAACATAACAGAGGTAGCGGGAAAAAACCCAGAAAAACCTGACACAACGGACGCTATAGCTGAGTGGTTTAGACCATTCAGCTTTAAAAAAAACATGGGTCCATGAAGTCTTGGGTTCGATTGAACCTTTTACTTTCTTTCTCTTTCTTCCTCTATCTCTTTTAGTGTATGTTTGTCTAGATATGTCCTTATTTTTGCTATGTGATTACTTGGGTTTAAAACTTTCATTGAGTTGAAGAAATGAGTGATAAAGTATTCTATGAGAGCTTATTTGGGGGCAGAAATTGCTTAATATGAAGAACTGAAATTAGTTTATGGAGAGGCGTATCTGCCGTCGGGAACAGGGAAACATCGCCCAACAGCCCTCCACTGGACACCAGAGGGAAAACGCAAAAGAGGACAACCCAAGAACACTTGGCGTGGACTGTCGAAACAGAGCTGAAGACCTTCCAACATACCTGGGGAACCATTCGGAAGCTGGCCCAGGACAGACAGGAGTGGAGAACATTTGTTGCTGCCCTATGTGCCAATAAGGCACAAAGGCATTGATGATGATGATGATGTGATGACAATTGCTGAGAAACCTTCAGCTTCAGGGGGCATTGCCCTTGACCCTGTCAGGGGGCAATGACTCCTGTACCCCCAAACCATTTCAGGGGAAAATGCTTTTCCTTCTGTACCGTGCCTGAATAATATTTGGGTCAGTTGCTAATTTTGGTAATCCACAGGAAATAAAGCTGTAAAAATCGTGTCGATCTTTTGGGAACTTGTTGCAAAATTTTTCCTGTTGAATTATTTCAGCAGAGTATCACGGCCCATTACATCTTGTGACTGTCTTCTCTCTGTCACTGTCTGATTTGTTGCAGCCTTCTCTGTTATTATCTATTATTTTATTTTCTTGTTTGTTTTCCCCCATCCTTTTTCATGAGTGCCTGGCGAACAGAAGGCAATGGCTTATCCAAGTACCCTCAATATTGTTTGAGTTCTCTGTGTACACTGTTATATTAATCATGGTTGTACCCCTTCTTTCTCCCAGCCCTTACACGTTCACAGAAGAACACCTGATTTTCTGTGTCAGTATAGGAGGGAAATGGGATCTTTGCCCTAACCAGCTCAGGCAGATCTGGACTTGAGAGAGAAGGCCAGTAATCAGTTGTCACTGTGTTGCTGGAAGTGAATCATGGCCACATCCTCATTGCACTGAGAAGGAAAGTAATCATGGCCACATCCTCATTGCACTGAGAAGGAAAGGGGTGATGAGTACATGTGTGACTTGATAGATTGTAGAACAACTGGACATGGTCTAACTTGATGGAAATGGTGTGTGTTATTGTAGAACAACTGGACATGGTCTAACTTGATGGAAATGGTGTGTGTTATTGTAGAACAACTGGACATGGTCTAACTTGATGGAATGGGGTGTGTTATTGTAGAACAATGGACATGGTCTAACTTGATGGAAATGGTGTGTGTTATTGTAGAACAACTGGACATGGTCTAACTTGATGGAAATGGTGTGTGTTATTGTAGAACAACTGGACATGGTCTAACTTGATGGAAATGGTGTGTGTTATTGTAGAACAACTGGACATGGTCTAACTTGATGGAAATGGTTTTGTGTTATTGTAGAACAAAGGACATGGTCTAACTTGGATGGAATGGTTGTGTGTTATTTTAGAAAATGGACATGGTCTAAATTGATGGAAAATGGTGTGTGTTATTGTAGAACAACTGGACATGGTCTAACTTGATGGAAATGGTGTGTGTTATTGTAGAACAACTGGACATGGTCTAACTTGATGGAAATGGTGTGTGTTATTGTAGAACAACTGGACATGGTCTAACTTGATGGAATGGTTTTAGTTGTTATTTGTTGTGTGTATTGTAGAACAACTGGACATGGTCTAACTTGATGGAAATGGTGTGTTTTGTGTGTTATTGTAGAACAACTGGACATGGTCTAACTTGATGGAAATGGTGTGTGTTATTGTAGAACAAAGGACATGGTCTGACTTGATGGAAATGGTGTGTGTTATTGTAGAACAACTGGACATGGTCTAACTTGATGGAAATGGTGTGTGTTATTGTAGAACAACTGGACATGGTCTAACTTGATGGAAATGGTGTGTGTTATTGTAGAACAACTGGACATGGTCTAACTTGATGGAAATGGTGTGTGTTATTGTAGAAAACTGGACATGGTCTAACTTGATGGAAATGGTGTGTGTTATTGTAGAACAACTGGACATGGTCTAACTTGATGGAAATGGTGTGTGTTATTGTAGAACAACTGGACATGGTCTAACTTGATGGAAATGGTGTGTGTTATTGTAGAACAACTGGACATGGTCTGACTTGATGGAAATGGTGTGTGTTACGTGTGTGCAGGGCAAGCAACGGCGGCTGGACGATTTGTTTGTGGGAGCTCGAGTCATTGCCAAGCACAAGAACGGGCGCTACTATCATGCCAACATTGTGGAGGTGTCGCGCCACAAGCTGTATGAAGTGGACTTTGATGATGGGTCTGTCAGCTTCGACTTGTTGCCAGAAGATATTGTGGTCAGTTTTACCCTTCGTTTGGTTTTCCCCCACTCCTTCAGTGTCCCATAATGGGAAAGCCATCATCATTCATGATGAAAAGAATCTTTCTGATGCTGCCTTAAGATCGATCATCAGAGCTTTCCAATGCACCCTCTGCCATGTCTGCATAGAGTGTTCATGAGATCAAGATTTAGTCACAATTTAGTGACATTGTTGTTATCATTACTCCAAACACCTCCCGTAAACCAGCATCCCCATGGCAAATAACTGTCAGCGAGATAACATGGGGGGTGTGATAGCAAAGGGAATCATTAAAGATAGAAAGAAAAGATAGTTATGGTAGCGAGTCCTATTGCTATCATTAAAGATAGTTATGGTAGCGAGTCCTATTGCTATCATTAAAGATAGTTATGGTAGCGAGTCCTATTGCTATCATTAAAGATAGTTATGGTAGCGAGTCCTATTGCTGTCATTAAAGATAGTTATGGTAGTGAGTCTATTGCTATCATTAAAGATGTTATTGGTAGTGAGTCCTATTGCTATCATTAAAGTAGTTATGGTAGCGGAGTCCTATTGTATCATTAAGATTAGGTTTGGTAGCGAGTCCTATTGCTATCTTAAAGATAGTTTGGTAGCGAGTCCTTTGCTATCATTAAAGATAGTTATGGTAGCGAGTCCTATTGCTATCATTAAAGATAGTTATGGTAGCGAGTCCTATTGCTATCATTAAAGATAGTTATGGTAGTGAGTCCTATTGCTATCATTAAAGATAGTTATGGTAGTGAGTCCTATTGCTATCATTAAAGATAGTTATGGTAGTGAGTCCTATTGCTATCATTAAAGATAGTTATGGTAGCGAGTCCTATTGCTATCATTAAAGATAGAAAGAATAGATAGTTATGGTAGCGAGTCCTATTGCTATCATTAAAGATAGAAAGAATAGATAGTTATGGTAGCGAGTCCTATTGCTATCATTAAAGATAGTTATGGTAGCGAGTCCTATTGCTATCATTAAAGATAGTTATGGTAGTGAGTCCTATTGCTGTCATTAAAGATAGAAAGAATAGATAGTTATGGTAGTGAGTCCTATTGCTATCATTTTTGGTATGTGGGTGGTTGCTATCATTTTTGATATGTGGGTGGTTGCTATCATATTTGATATGTGGGTGGTTGCTATCATATTTGATATGTGGGTGGTTGCTATCATTTTTTGATATGTGGGTGGTGGCTATCATTTTTGTATGGGGTGGGTTTTTCATTTTTGTTGTGGGTGGTTGCTATTTTTTTGTTGGGGTGGTTGCTATCATTTTTGATATGTGGGTGGTTGCTACATTTTGATATTGGGGGGTTTTGTAACTTGGTTGTGATTTGCAGGGCCACGTTGGGGGGGAAGGGCCCCCCCCAGCTGTGGGGTCTAAATCCAGGGTGAGGGGGAGGATGGGGGCTGTAGGAGCAGGTCCGGGATTTCAACTGTCTGGATGCTCCCGGGTCAGTGTTGGGCCCTCTCTCTCACGAAACACACATGGGAAAGGGAAGGTGGCAGGATGGTTAAGACGTTTGCTCCAACAAGTAACCCGTGAGGTTGGGGGGTTTCGTTCCCAGCCTCGCCCTTTTTTCCGTTTGAAAAAAAAACAAAACTGAATGTCAAGTCCTTCGATGAGATATAAACGAGGCCCCTGTGCGAACGCATGCAGAAATTTTGCGCACACTTTAAAACCCTGTTCCACTTTTCGAAAGGTGGGCCCTGGGGGCCGGGTGGGACAGATGCGAATTTAAAAAACCGCATACACACATAAAAATAGTCATCCTTGAGTGCTTTTTTTGTTGCTTTAAAAGGGTCACCTTTATAAGTTCATACATAATTATTATTATTATTTTCATGTATTTTTACACATTTCATAACTAGTTAAAAATTGCATAGGTGAATGGAATGCTAGGGATTTTTTCCGTTTTAACCAGTTGGTGCACCCCCCATCAAAAATCAGTTTTTAAGACCCTCTGGGGAATGAAAACAAGTGCGGTTTTTCAAAACAAAAACATAGGTGATTTTTTTTCGGACGACGGTGGTGTGCCCCAGGGCTGCCTGTTCCCCATTTCTTAAAATTTTTTCTTGAGAGAATATGGAAGAAGCACTAGAAGAACTAAAGGAAACAGTGGTATTTGAAGGCAAACAATGACAAAATTGCCTTCGCTGTGTGTTGACAAAATTAGCTGGTCACGATCAAGAAAAACAGACTTGGTAAACCCATAGAAGAAAACACAAAATTTGGTTGGAATAGCGGGGGGAAAAAAAAAAATGATGACAAACAGCAATTCACTCAGAAATAAAATCAAAAAACCAGAAAGTGAAAAAGTTCCCAAATTAAAAAATCTGGGTTATCAGAAGCAAAGGGTCAAAACCAGAAAATGTCAAGATTGCCCAGACCCCAGCCGCAGGACAAAAATCAAACCCATCTGGAGCAACAGAAAAATCCCATGTTCCAAAAACAGATGATGCCTCCCTTGGTCATGTCAAACTTCTTATTGCTGTGAAAACTGCCTCACAGCGGACTTAGAGAGAAGAATAAGGCTGTAGAAATGGGTGTTCCCAAAAATTTTGGCATTCAAAAAAAAACCCCTCCGGAATGAAGAAGTCAAGAGGCATCCCATGAAATCGGGGCCCTATACTGACCTTCAAACACTCGTACGAAAAGAAAATGAAGTGGTTTGGATGTCAAGCTCTCTGGTCTTTTTAAAAAAATCCTACGAGGACCCTGAGGGGAGGAAGAAGAAGAGGCAGACAAAGGAAGAGATGGGAGGACAACATTCGAGAGTGGACGGACATGGAGCTGAGAGACACCCTGAGGGTGGCTGAGAGACAGAGGACTGGAGAAAGGTGGTTGACAAAGCTTCGAAGGCGCCCCAAAGGATTTGGAATCTGAGGGATCGGTGACAGTGACTGCATCCACAGTGCACAAATCCAGCATAAGTCATGAAATGAAGGGCCCTGTGTTAAAATTAGCACACCCCTTCCTTTTGCCATGTGTGCCGGTGGGAACAGATGACAGAATTTACAAAACCGCATACACATGGGGACTGAATGTAAAAAAGCACATAAGTGCTTATTCCATTATCCTCGATATAAAAGAATAAAATAAAAATTAAATAAAATGTCCAAATGTGGTCAGTTCCTGCTGTATAATTAGCCCCAGCTGGCATAGGATGGGGTGGTGGAATGAATAGCAGCTGATTGTGGGGGAAACTGACAACTAATAATAATATATGGAATTTATATAGCGCTGAATCTTGTAAAAAAAAAAAAAAAATCGAAGCGCTTGCACTCAATCATTTACAGGCATGCAACTCTCCTTAAACATAATGAACAACAGATTTCAAAATCATGCGCGCGCCCGTATGCCGCACACAACGCACACCAAAACACACACACACACACACCTCGGAACAACACTTAGAAGGTGAAAGATGCTGTTGAAAATTAGGGACAGATATTTGGGGGGAAAAGTTCGGGTAGGAAATAAGTTTTGTTTTGAGGCTGGTTTGAAGGTATCAAGTAAAGGCTTTTGGCGAAGTGAAAGAGGGAGGTCATTCCGGGTTGGATGGCCAGAACAGAGAAGGAGCGAGGGCCCAACAGTGGTTTGTTTGAATCTGGGTGTTCGAAAGCACAAAAGTATCTGCGGCGGAACGAAGGGAAGGGATGGAGTGTACAGATGAAGGCAGTTACACAGATAAGGGGGTGCAGATTTGTGGAGACATTTGAAACAGAGGGTATTGATTTTATACTCCAGTTTTGTGAGACAGGCAGCCAGTGAAGAGATCGCAGAAGGGGGAGTGAGTGTTCAGATTTTTTCTTTCTTAGGACCAGTCGAGCTGCAGAGTTTTGTATGCTTGAAGAGAGTGGATAGATGTTTGCTGGTGGGCCCACCCAAAAAGAGAATTACAGTAGTCTAAACGTGGAAGAATGAGGGGATGTGACAAGTTTGGGAAAGTTGCATCAGTGGACAGATACTTGCGAATCGCGGCTTATGCGCCGTAATTGATAGTAGAAGACTGGCAGGTTGGGTGATGAATTTTTTCATAGAGAGTGTGTTGTCAAGAACTATCCTAAATACTTCACAGAGTTGGACAAGGAACTGACGTATTGCCGAATTCTATTGAAGTTTTTGCGATAGAGGAAAGTTTATGTTGGGTCCCTATGAGCATGGCTTCGGTTTTATCGGCATTAAGTTGTAACTTGTTCTGAGTCATCCAGTTTTGAATGTCTTGAAGGCAGTAGGACATATTTGTCAGGACGGAAGGCAAATTTTCAACAGTATCACTGCACTGAAGTTGAGTATCATCGGCATGGTTGTTTATTATATGTGAGAGTGGAGCAGTGTAGAGAGTAAAGAGAACAGGGCCCAGGACTGATCCCTGCGGGACTCCACATTCCATTTTGACAGGTTTTGATTGAATTTTGTTTACAATAACTTTCTGGAACCTGTCTGTGAGGTATGAAGTAAACCAGGTGAGGGCTGTGCCGTTAATACCAAACGTATTTTGGAGGCGAGAAAGAAGAATTGAGTGATCTATGGTATCAAAGGCTGCAGATAAGTCAAGAAGAGTGAGAAGGGAGTTTTTCTGCATCAGAAGCAAGTGAAGTGTATCAAAAGTGTGGACTAGGGTGGTTTCGGTGCTGTGGTTGGGGCGATAGGCAGATTGGAAAAGTGGGAAAGGAGATCATTGGAATGAAGGTGACTGTTGAGCTGTTTGAGAACGACTTTTTCTAGTACTTTAGAGATAAAGGGTAAGTTTGAGACGGGCCTATAATTCTTCAGAATGTTGGGATCGAGGTCGTGCTTTTTCAGTAGAGGTGTGACTATTGCTGTTTTAAGAGCTGATGGAAAATTTCCTGACACAAGAAATGAGTTTACTATTTTAGTGATAATAGGTACAGCAGGTATGGGATCAAGGTCGCATGATTTTATAGTCATTTCCTTCAGAATTGTCATGATTTCTTTTTCACTTGTGAGATGGAAGGAAAAGAGAGGAGTGCCAGTGAGCTGGGGATCAGGAGGCGCAGGCTGGAATTGAGTCTGATCCAGTCTGGAGCGTATGTTTCAAATTTTTTAGAAAAGAAGGAGAAAATATGGATGGAAGTTCAGACAGGCTGTGGGTGTTAGGCAGAGGAGTTGTTTTTGCAGATCAAAGGAGATTTGAGGTAGGGAAAAAAAAAGGATTTTATGGATTAGCACAGAGAATTGGGGAAAGAGTAGTAGTCTGTCTTTGCTGAATGGATTAAGAGTTTGATTTTTTATTTGTTTTGGAAAAGCTGTTTGTTGATTTCGGTTTTTTGACTTCCGCCATGCCGTTCTAGTTCCCGGGCCCGTTGCGCTTTGCTATCAGATTGTCTTGGGTATACCATGGCGCACAGGGTCTTAGGGAGGAGATGGTCAGTAGGAGGTGCATGCTATCAAGAGTTGGCGGAGAATAGTGTTATAGTGATCAGGAGGTCAGTGTGGTCAGAAGTTTGTGAAAAACGTTCGGAAGCTTGTGAAGAGAAGGTATGAATGTCTAAGGCCTTAAGATTGCACGAGTAAATTTTTCTTTTTTTAAACAGGTTTTGTGATGTTAAGATGGAAAAGAATGGCGGGAATGATCAGAAGCAGTTCGTGGGTGACAGAACAGATGTGACAAGATTAAATGTAGCATTGTATCAGCCAGTCTAAATAGGGACCAGATCTGTGTGTTGCTTCGTTTCCCAGTTGAGAGAGAGAATGGTTGGACAGAAAAAGAAGGGGTTTGACATCTGGAGAAGACTGGTTGTCGAAATGGAAGTTAAAGTCCCCAAGAATTATAAGTTTAGTGGGAGAGAGGCTGTAGTGGTCGAGGGTGACTGGAATTCTTGGTGAAAAAGAAAAGATGTTAGGTTGTTTTTACGGCTGGGGGTGGACGGTAAAGGCAGCAGAAAGTAATGAGTGGCCAGGTAGGTTGAGATTGATTTCGCAAACTTCAAAAGATTCATGTGAGAATTGTAGGTTGTGACTGAAGAAAGGACGGTTCCAATGGTCTTTGAGAATGATGGCAATGCCACCTCCTCGAGAGAGTGGGGGGAAAAGAAATAGTTTTATATCCAGGAGGAGTCAGCTGTTTTATTTTTGGTTCATGGCCATGGGGTTTTAAAGCCAAGTTTGGTGAGGAAGGTTAAGTCAATTTTTTTTTTTCAGAGATAAAATCAGAAATGTAGTCGGCTTTTCCATTTGGACAGACAGACTGCACATTGAACAAAACAAACTTGAAGGAGATCTGAAGGAGGTGGAGGGGTTGAAGATGAAAGTGGTGAGTTTGGACAAGCATCAGAGGAGAGTACGGGAAAGGGATGGTGGGATGCGGCTAGCGGAAGAACAGACAAGAGTTTGGATGGTGAATCAGGGGTAGAAGATGGTGAAAGAACTGTGCTAATCAGGGGATTCTGTGTTTGGAAACACATCATGATATACATCATCATCATCAGAACAAAAAACATTTTCGAGTCCAAACAACAGAACAGTGAACAGCTGAAGGGGCGGTGTGGACGGCGCATGGGGAAGAAGGTTGTCAGGGGGAACAGAAGTGACATCAGAGGTGAAGGGGGGAGACAGGAGAGGGGAAACCACCCTGGGGATGACGTTGGCCCCTGCCCGTGTTCCCCATCTGGTTTTGCGGGGATGAATGCCTAAGTTTGTGATTTTGCTGCTTAATCTCAGGAGCAAGCGTTTTTACTGTTTTGACAATTCAGGTGCGGATAGCTCTAAAGTCTCTGGCATCCTCTCTTTTCTTTCATTCCAAAGTGAGAAAGAATATGAAATTCTGAAGAAATGACTATAAAATCATGTGATCTTGTCCCTACCTGCTTCTCTTTTCATACAGTGCCTACCACAACTTGTACCCGCTATCACGAAAATAGTAAACTCATCTCTTGTTTCAGGAAATGTTCCATCAGCTCTCAAAACTGCTATAGTCACACCTCTACTCAAAAAGCATGACCTTGACCCTAACATTCTAAAAAAAAATTATAGACCTGTTTCCAATCTACCTTTTATTTCTAAAGTTCTTGAAAAAGTAGTTCTCAAACAGCTCAACAACCACCTTCTTTCCAACAATCTTCCTGAGTTTCAGCCTGCCTATCGCGTCAACCACAGCACTGAAACCACCCTAGTACACACTTTAAACACGCTTCTACTCGATTCTGACTTAGGGAAAATCTCCCTTCTCACTTTACTCGACTTATCAGCAGCCTTCGATACTATAGACCACTTAATTCTTCTCTCCCGTCTTCAAAAAACGTTTGGTGTTACTGGAACAGCCCTCACCTGGTTTAATTCATACCTTACTGACCAATTCCAGACAGTTGCAGTAAACAAGATTCAATCAATACCTGCCAAACTGGAATGCGGAGTCCCACAGGGATCAGTTCTAGGCCCCCTTCTTTCATCTTTACACTGCCCCACTGTCACCATATAATAAACGTTATCAAATCAACCCTCATTTTTATGCATTTTGACTTCAGATTCAAAGCAGTGTTACTCCTGAAAATCTGCCTTCTCTCCTGACAAATATGGCCCACTGCTTTGAAGATATTAAAAACTGGATGACTCAAAACAAATTACAGCTAAATGCAGATAAAACCGAAGCCGTGCTTGTAGGGACCAAACACAAACTCTCTTCCATCGCAACAGATTCAATAGAATTTGGCAATATGTCAGTTCTGCTATCCACTGCAGTTAAGTATCTAGGTGTTGTTATCGACAACACACCCTCTATGCAAAAATTCATCACCCAGACCTGTCAGTTATGTTCCTATCAGTTACGGTGTATAAGTGCAATCCAAAAGTACCTGTCCACTGATGCAACATCCAAACTAGTCACGTCTCTCATTCTTTCACGACTGGACTATTGCAATTCTCTGTTGGCTGGTCTGCCAGCACCATCTATCCACTCCCTTCAACGCATATGAAACTCTGCAGCTCAGTTCTCAAAAAGAAAAAAAATCTGAGCATATTACTCCTCTCCTGCAATCTCTCCACTGGTTGCCTGTGCCACAGAGAGTAAAGTACAAGATCAGTACCCTCTGTTACAAATGCCTACACAAAACAGCACCCTCCTATCTCTGTGAATGTCTTCATCTGTACACTCCTCGTTCCCTCCGCTCTGCTGCAGATACTCTGGGCTTATGAATACCTAGATTCAACCAATCCACTGTTGGCCGTCGCTCTTTCTCTATTTCTGGTCCATCAATCTGGAATGACCTCCCTCTCTCCCTTTGTGAAAAGCCTACTTACAACAGCTTTAAATCCAGCTTTACAAGATTCAGCGCTATATAAATTCCATACATTATTATTATTATTAAAACATACTATTTCAAACCTAAGATTTTTCCCTCCTGTTTCATCTCATATCTGTCCCTGCCTTTAAAGCCAAAATTCCATCACCCTGCTGAAATGTATAACCTGTGTGTGTGTGTGTAATTTGAATTTGTTAAAATATTGTTAATCATTGTTGGTTGCATGTGTAGGAGTGGATTATTTGCAAGATATAGCGCTATATAAAATCCATTTATTATTAGAATTGCTGAAAACCCTTCAGCTTCAGGGGGCAATGCCCCCTGACCCCAAACCATTTCAGGGAAAAATGATTTTCCTCCAGTACCATGCCTGCTTTCACCTATCCCACAGTCCTGTAGACCATGGGGGCACCACTGAAGATTTTGCATCCAGCTTCCTCCACTCCCCACAGTCCTCTGCTTTCCATAGCAAATCGTTCCACTCAAGGCCAATCCACTCTCTGATGTTGTCTTCCCATCGTTTTCTCTGTCTGCCTCTTCGTCTCCCTCCTTGTTCTGTTTCAGTCTTGGCCAGTCCAGATGCTCGAGTGATGGGCCCGTACCACATTAGTTTGCGTTTTTTCTTTTGTTTTTGTTGTTGGTTTTTTGGGGTGTTTTTTTTACTGAAGTCAGGAGCTCTTCATGTGGTCTAATGCTGTTTTTGATTCTGGTTTTCACTTCCTCCTTAGTGATGTGATCTCTGTATGAGATAACAGGAGTTAGTGAAAGCATCTATCTCCTTAGTGATGTGATCTCTGTATGAGATACCAGGAGTTAGTGAAAGCATCTATCTCCATTGCCCTTCTCTCACTGTTTGCTGTTATGGACCATAACAGCAAACCATAACCATACCAGTTTGCTTTAGTGTTGGGCAAAAATTTACATAAATCATAATTTCTTGTTAGGCATGTCATTTAATGTTAAGTAATCAACATTTTTAACCCAACCCTGTCTGAATTTACCTTGATAGACTGGGAGGGAGGTGGGGTGGGGGGAAATTTAAAATCTCCCCCCTCCAAATTTTTTTCTTTTTCCATTCTTTATCAAAATCCCAGGTCTGAGGGAAGACGGTGGCTACATAGGGTGGGTGTGGCCACATATGGTGGTAGGTGGGTATGATCATATTGAAAGGGATGTACAAAAATGTTTTGCTGTGTACAGCCATACATCCTGTGTGTACAAAGTATAGCACAGCGTACTAATAACTGCTCTGTGTGTTCAGGTGGAGTTTGAAGACGCCTCCCAGCTGGTGCTGAAGCGAGGGGAACTGTGGACGGAAGACGAGGACCTGCCCAAATCTGTCAAGTCACGGCTGGTCAGTTGACCCTCTGTCTGCCTTCACTGCAGCATCAGAGTTTGTTCAGTCCTTGAAGCTGCTGAACCCCTTTAGTGCCATTGTACTGTGAGAGCTCGTTGTGGAGTTTTAGCGGGAACCTGTTCAATAGTCATCAACCCTGCTTTTCTTTACTAGAGTTTTTTAAAACCCAGGCCCAGATTGCCCATGATAACTGATAGCCCAAACTTTTTTAAAAAATTAGCAGTGGCCCCAAGCCCGATGCTCCCAGTGGGTCAACAACTTACTTTCCTTTGGAGCCCCCAAGTGTACAGCCCCACCGCCCAACCAAATTTCAGTTTGGCATTTCCAATTTTTTGGGTTTGGGTTTGGAAATTTGGGGCTTGCCATGACAAACCAAATTTCCCTGTTGGGGTAAGGATTACGTTCAAAAAGTGTTCAGGGGGAAGTTTTTTGGAGTTTTTTCCCTCCATCATTGGTGTGGAGGAGGATTAGTGTTATTTTGTGTTCTGGGGGAAGACTTGTCCACCCAAAGTTGTGTGTGTGTGAGAGGATTTGTGTATTGGAGGAAGATAAGTTGGTTTACTAAAAGGTGTTATAAAACCCGCAACGTTTTGGTTTCAGCGGTGGCCACGAACGAAAGTACGTGTTTTACCCAGTAAGACACCAGTCGCAAAGGAACCCGCCAAGAAAAGATTGACATGGGGCCCATGCTGGTTTCCCAAGTGTCCGAATGGAACCCCCTCAGGTTTTAAACCTTTTTTTTCCCCCCCCCCCCCCCCCCCCCCCAAAAAAAAACAAAAAATATGATTGTGTGTAGTGTTTGGGGGAAAAAAAACCAGAAAAACAACAATTTTGCATGTTGGTGTGACTGGAAAGGAAAAAAATCAGTGTGGGCCTTTTTCCGGGTGAATTCCCAAGAGGTGACACTGGAAAAAACCTACAAAAGACACCTACAGTGGCAGGTGGGTGGCCCCAGTTTGGCAGTTTCTAAAAATCGCAGCATGGGACTCTATTTTCTCAGCGCAGCATCACCCATTTTTTGGGAGTTTTGGTGTGTATTTTTGGGGTGTTTTTTTTTCCCTTTTTCTTTTTAAACTTGTGGGTTTGGTTTGGATTGTTCAGCTGGTTTAAAGGAAAACTGGGCAAGTTTGGAATCGCGGACTACTGTAATGCATGAGTCAGGGGGCAGCATTTTTGTCCATCCTCCTGGTTTGGGGGGGGGGGGGGTTAATTTTCCCTTTCATTTCTCTTTAAACAAAGGTTTAAACCAATAAAAAAATTGCCTTGGTGTTTTAACTGTCCGGTGTGGATCTGCATGGTTTTGTGTTGTCAAGTTCGGGGTTTATTGTTGCTTACTTTTTGGATAAAATATACTGTTAGAACAATTTAAAGTAGGGTTGATTTCGTTGTTTTTAAAAATGATTAGATAATGAATCCCCATGTGGATGTAAAATTCTTTATGGGGTTTCCCATGCGTATTACAAAAATTCAAATGATTAGAAGAAAATTACAGCCATACTTTTAAATAGAAGAAGCCCTGAAATAAATGGGCCCCTATTTGGTTCATAAAAAAAATTTTGGTTTTATTTTTGAGAAGTAGAAAAATATTAAGAAAAAAACCCAAAAGTGGAATTTTGAGAACATGAAATTTTTGGTTTAAAAAGCCCCCATCCCCTGGCATCATACAAAAATATTTCACTAGGCAGTGATTTATGTTGTTTTGAATTCTTGGCAAAGTTTTTCAAAAGTTTTTAAAGATACAGAGCAAAAGGAACAGGTTTTGGGGACTTCAGATGAATACCCCTTTTTGGGAATTTATCATGTGTCTAGGTACATTGAATCATTTAGTATTTTTTTTTTTGTGAAAAAAGATTGAATTGTTTTGTAAAAATTTGCAGTGCCATTGCCCGTAAGAAAAGAATGTGTGGTAAATAAAATAAAAGGGGGAAAAAAAAAGACTAAAGCATCTCCCACTAACTGAGTGCACAAAATTTTTTCATAACTGGGTTTTCGGTGTTTAGAATCCCCCTTCTTGTAAAGGAGTGTGTTGGTGTGTAAACCCCAAAAGAATAACTAGATGAAAAAAGGCAGTGACATTTTATCAGTGAGAAGCAAAAAAATTTAAAATTCAGCTATCTTTTCACACAATTCCCTGTATTCAAATGTGTTTCCGTGTATCTTCAGTCTCAAAATACACACACAAAAAGGTCGCTTCGGGGTTTTCCCCCCCTGCCCCCTGGGAGGCAAAGCCCCCGACCCTCCCTAGGTCCTACCTGTCGGTACCCCCCCAAAGAGGTGTGTGTGGTTTTGTGTTGTGGTTTGTCTGTCGGGTTTGTTTTCTCAGGGTCCCCACTCTAGTGTCAGGTCCAGTGGTACTTTCAGAGAAAAAAATGTGGAAAATTTTTGTTGTAGAAAACCCTGTCGCATTTACTTAGCAGATTAAATGGGAGGCAGTGGGCCCAGTGGGGGGGTGGTCTGTGCTGGTTCTTGGCTGTGTGGTGGTGGGTTCCAACCCTCCTGTGTCCCGGGGTTTTTCCCAAAAAATGTGATGATAGAAATGGCCGGACAGCTACTGTATCTCGACTGGCCCTGTTGCCCGTGCATCCCAAAAACCTTTCTTGTTTGGTCCAGAAAAAAAAGGGAAAGCGGTTTGCACTTAAAAGTATTTTTTTGCCAAAAAAAAAATGATTAAAAACAAAAAAATTTATGTCATTTAGGAACTTTGTTTATGTTTAACTGGCCCCTCCCCAAAGGGGGGTTATCCGGATGATTGGGTTTATGAGTATCATTTTTTAGTGCCCGACTTTGGATTCTCGTGTTTACATGATATGGGGAAACCCGTAGAAATTCACCACACCCCAACCAAACTGACCAAATGTCAGACAGTAAAAGTTTCGTACTGTGACGTCATAAATGTCACCAGCACAGGGTAGAGTACAGAAGAGATGGTACTGAACTGTGACACTGGCATTTTTTGTGGGCACAGAAAGAGATGTGTATGAACTGTGACACTGGCCTTTTTTGAGTCACGAAAGAGGTGTTGAACTGTGAATGGCCTTCTGTGAGTCAGAAAAAGATTGTGTAGCTGTGACAAGGCACTTGTTTCTTTTTTGTGGGGACCTGTTGGGGAAAAAGGGGAGCCGGTTTTTTCAGCATGGTCTCCCGGCAGGTGGGGAAGATCGGTGTGTGTATGGAAAAGGTGAAAGCAAGTGCAAATGGGGAGGAGGGGGACGCAGGTGTGTGCAGTGACGCAGAGAAAGGCGACTGACACGCCTAGTTCCTCACGACCCCCCAAAGTGTGGGGAGACCCCTTCCAGCGAAAAACTTATTTTATTTTTTTGAGGTGATAGGGAAAAGGAAGATCTTAGAGGGGGTCTGTGTCTTTGCTGTTATCTGTTATGATAATTTAACCTTTCTTGGGGGTTGTTTTTTTTGGGGGGGCCTATGTTCACTTTTCAGAAACGTGAGTGTGGCATGCATGTTTTTTCCCCCTTCCTTCTCTTTCGGAGATTTTCCCCCCTCACTCTCTTCTCTTTCTGCCATACAAACACATTTTCCCAAAAGGAGTTAAAAAAAAGAGAAAACTGAACAGTAAAATATCGGACCCGCATAAATTTAAAAGAATTTTCCCTTGAGAAAGAGAAAAAATGTTAATAAAATTACTAAAAAAAAAGGGGTAGAAAAAAAAATTTTAAAAAAAGAAAAGGAGCAAAGAATGAAAAAAATGTTGGGGGGGGCTTCTTTTTTTTTGATAAAATTTTCATTGTTAGCGATGAAAATGAGGTTGAAAAAAAACTGTCCTTGTCCCCAGGGCGCAGAAAGAAACTGTCGTTGAGGGTGTGTGCTGTGTGTTAAAGAGCATGTGGTTTAAAGATGTGGACATCTGTTGTAGATATTTGTTTGGGTTTCTGTGGCCTGGATTCCGGTCGCAGGGTGGCCCACTTTCCCCTTCCCTTTTCTGGTGATTGTTCCTGGGGCCCTTTTTTGCTGGGTGGTGGTAGTGGGGTGGGTGGAGGAGGGGGAGGGGTGGGTAGGAAGGAAAGGGGGTGTGCAGTAGAAGGCTGGTGGTTTGGGGGGGTTAAAGGCGTCTGTCTGCTGCTGCCCCCAGCGACTGTCCCCACAGGCGAGATCGGCTACACCCGCCCGTCTGTGTTTTTGTGTGTGTAAAGTACAACAGATACAGGTCAGTGTGGGGGCCGCGTGGGACACAATGGCAGGAGGGGACTTTAATGGATGCTAATGGTTGGGGCAGCAACAGTGTACATACATAAATTAAATATATTTTTTATGAATGGTTGTTGGTTGTTCTATACCCGAGTTTCTGTAAACTGTGGTCCTTGTTTTTTAATAGTTTCTTTTGCTTGTCCAGGGGATTGTGTGGACGGGGCAGTCATAAGGACCCTCGCTTTTGATTGTGCTTGTTGTATATTCTTGTTTGATGGACTGTAAACATCTTATTAAAAAAAAGCCCGATCAGGAAAAAGTGTTTGCTATGGGTGGGTTTGGTTGGGGTATGTTTTCTAAAAAAGCCACTGGGTTTGTGTGGTGGGGAGGTCTGAGAGGCACGTCTTTAGGTTTTGATAAGGGAGGAGAGAACGGCGGTTGGTTATGTCTGTTTTGACCCCATGCTGGACGTTGTCAGTCTGACACCTTTTTTGTGTGTGTGTGTGTGTGAAAAACCCGTTTGTTTTGGATCTCAAGGCTGTATGTTAGGTATTAGAAATTCCCGAAAAGTTTGGGTTTGTTTTGGGGGGGGGGGGGTAGATTTGTGGTTTATTGAAACTGCTTTAGTCCTTCATGTCGTCTTTTGTTGTGATACGGTCTTAACTATGCTGATTTTATGCTATGTGTGACTAATAAAGGATATTGGCTATGTGACTAAATGAAAGTGTTTTGTAATATAGACTGTGGAGTGCTCTGTTGTCCTATCAAAACTAGTTTGTTCATAGCCTGTGAATGTTTACATTTTTGTGCATATGACTACACAACATGTAACTAGAGGACTTTTAAAAATTTTCCTTTATGTTGTGTGTTTTTTTTTACAAATATTTTTTGGTTTCAGTGTGTTTAAAAAAGTCTTTTGCTTTTCTTTTGACGTAACTCAAGGGAGGCTTGGGTCATAAGAATAGAGAACAACTTTGAAAGTATAATGAAAATTTTTGGGTTTTGAGAACTGCAATAGAAATATTTGGCACAACAGCAACCATCTTCATTCTTAGGCTTACGGTATGATCACATGTTCTGTAGACAGATGGGGAGGGGTTCCAGAGAACTGTAAAGAGGGATGGATTTGTGGTGTTGGGAGCTGTAGACAGATAGTGGGGAGGTCAGAGAACTGTAAGAAGAGGGATGTGTGTGGTGTTGGGAGCTGATGGAGCAGGGATACCGACGTTAGTTTTTGATTGGCCCCAGGCCAGGGCCTGTTGGTGGTCAATCTAGACTAAGACCTAGGACCCCCCTGCTTTAGCAGAAGAGAAGAGTATGACTGCTTTAGAGACCTGTGACAAGAAGACCTAATACCTTGAGAGAAGGGAAGTTCTAACAGCTGGAAAACTGAAGGTGTAGAAAGTCAACCGTTTTCTTTGCAACAGTTATGGAGCAGTGATGTTTCCCATTAGTCTCAATAATTCATCTTTTAGACATGAAACCACAGAATCAATGCTAATCCAGATGTGGGTGGGATTTTTTTTGTTTGTTTTTTAAATCTCATGGTTGGTTTTGATTTTTTTTTTTTTTTTGGGGGGGGGGTTGTTTTATATGGGTGGGGATACCAATTGCAATCATTCCCGTCCTCCTCCATGCATTGTGGAAAGAATGAAATGGCATGGGACCAGATCTGGTGAATGGGGAGGGTGTGACAGGAACAGCCACCTCAGCACTTTGGGAAGAAAGTTAAGGGGGGTACTCTCTCATAGCAGTATGCTTTTCCAGTGTGTGAATATAATAGCATTGCTACTTTGTACAAGGTTTTAAAAGAAGAGGTTTGTGATAAAGTTGAATGTGCTGTTTAAATTTTATTTGCTGAACAATGATTAAGTGAAAACTGCAGCTTGTTGAAAGTTCTCTATGTGCTGCTGTCTGTCTGTTGTCATCCTGAAATCCTCCCTGGTTTGGTTGCCCCCTGTCCTCCTTCCTTCCTTCCTCTGCTGGTTTTGTCAGGTTTCTTTGGTTGTGTTATTTCTTTGAAGTTTGTACCATCCATATCCTGTCATTTTTGTCTAGACATCTTTGGAATTACTGTTGAGCTTTGTTTTGTATGGTTTATTGTTTTTGGTTTGAAATAAATGTTATAAATCATGTCTTGATGTGTTCTATTTTCCTTGTTGCAAGAAGAGCACGATGGCTGGTATATTGCCATTTGTCCTCCCATGACAGAGACCAATGTCTAGCAAAAAGACAACACTCATCGGAGGTCAAAGACGACATTGAAATTACAAATCACTGAGGTCAACTCCAGCAGGAGAAAAATTCCCCGGAAGAGGCATCCCAGTGACTGACGACTCGAACCTGTGCTGTCAGATCCCTAGTGCAACACTCCACGCACAAGGCTATGCTGCTCCCCACAGCCAATTTCATAGACTGAGTAGTTAGTTGCCCTTTGACCAGATGCCATTTTATGCTTTAGTATTTTAAATCTGGATTGTGTCTCAAAGCTAGGATATACAACACATGTCAGAACTGACATTTCTATACAATTCCAAAGAGTAAATGAACATGGATTCTCTTTTTTTTTCAATCAGCTGAGCAACAATCAAACCTACAATCTCGCACACAAGAAATGCATGCACTGCAAAGCTTCATACATTTATTTCCTGACAATGGAAAGTGTGTACACTCTGTCTCACTGATACATCTTACAAATAACAAAGAATCAATATTTACACACCACTATAAAAGAAATATATGCATGTACACAGGTTCATCAACATATATATTCCATCATGGTATACATTTTAATGAGGAAGTGTGTCCCCTATGACAAGTCTTCAAAAGGATGTTGCACAGATGTGAGAGGAAGAAAGAATGCTGCGAAAAAACACCACAGAGAAAGGTTGCATCATTTTCAGTTCAACACACACACACACACTCTCTCTCTAGCACACTAACAGTGCTATGAACAAAGCAGACAGGGGTGGGATGCACTGAAGAACCTGCCCCCATCTGTAGGCATCCAAAGACAACACAAACTCTTACACTCGAGAACTAAGAGCTCACAGTGAGTAGTCCCCCCACACCCTTCCCATAACTAGCAGGGAGAGAACCGAGTGCCCTTCACTGTCTTGTCTTCACTTGTAAAATGTCTGTCAAATTCCTGCTCTGGAGTGAAAACCTCACCCACAATCACCACACACCGACAAGACAACAACCAAACTAACTGCAGATATTGCCCGCCACCTGTCGCCAGAAGAAAAGCAAAACAAAAGTGACACGAGTACTGGAGAACTGCACTTGGTGTGGAAGAGGGAGGAAGGAAAAAGCGGTTTTTGAAGTAAAACACCAGACTTCGAACAGAAAGTCCCCAGCTGTACAGAGCAATTACTGATGATATCCCTTATAGAGCAGCTACACTCTGTTCATGCTGGGAACAAAAAAGTCTGGGTGATATCAGTTGACTGTGCACTTGCATGAGTGACGATTGACCAAGACACTCATCCTATAAAAAAAATAATTTAGGTTTCGTCTCCAAAGACAGACAGACAGGACAAACAACAGTGTATTCAACAATACAAATGTAAGAAAAGACTGGGAAGGGTGGGGTATGAAAACAGTCCAAACCAAGATGCCATCTACAATCTGTCTCTAGTATCCATGAAATCACTGACAAAAGTTCACACCCGAAAATGGCAGACAACAAATAATGAGGAGGAACAGAACAGGTGTTCATTCTGCCAGTGGTGTACTTCCTTCTCTACTGCTGCTCCTGATGAAGGATGCCAATTCTGGCTGCACATCAAAACAAACAAGAAAACTGGTCACACTCCCCTCAAACAAAAACAGACAGACATGTACAGGTTGTTTATTGTTCCAGGGATGGGGGGGGGGGACATGACAGGAAACCGAGGGAGTGAACAGCACCTTTGTCGACCTGAGCAAGACAGTGCAAGTGGGTGTGCAATGGCTGCAAGGTTTTGGCTGGTAGCAATAAATGCATTGCATATTCAGGCCTTTCCCTCTTCAGGATTCAAACTCCTCCTTAACACAACACATACAGCCAGTCTGATACTTGCTTTCAGAACTTACATGGAGGAAAACAAATGGGTAAAAAAAAAATATTTAAAAAAAGTTCCTTTAATAAATAATCCCCAAAAAAAGTTCAAAGTTCAAGGGAGAAAAGCTTTCACCTTTTCTTTGTAAGATGTATTCCTAACGTTTTATGACTTCCACCTCCATTTAGAACAGATCACCTTTCCCCACACCTCCCTTTCCTTCTTGGGAAAACATAAAAAAACCCTCCCCCCCCCCCCACCCCCCAAATAAACAAACAAAAAAAAAACCACTAGCAAAACCCTGTCCCCCCTTTGGCAAGAATAGCAACAGCTGCAGACACTGAAACAGTGACTCCTCTCACAGCTGCACACTGAAACTGGCCTCCCTGTCATGACAGCGGACTGTGTCACATGGCACAAAAGGTTTTCTGCCTTTTTTCTTCTTGCAAGGAAGGGGGGGGGGGGGGAGTTAAAATGGAAGGGTGTGGTCAGGGAGGAGGGAGAGGAGTCTTACCGGCCACCACTGGCCCACATGCACACCCCCTCCCTCCCTCCCTCCACAATGCAGGCAACATCAACCCCACTGAAATAACTGACTGGAACCAAAAAGAAAAACAAAGAGAGAGAGAGATGATTTTCCAAGAAAAGTGTCAGGACTTCAACTGGCCTCTTCCCTTTGTGTTTGGAAGCTACCAGAGCACAATCCAGAGATCGGAGGGGGGGGGGGGGGGGGGGGTGGAAGGGAGGTGGCTCACAAGACGGGGGTGGGGGGGAGGAGGAGACCCAACACAACAACGACGACAACGGAGCACAGCATCCCTCCTCCTCCTACACCCACACCAGGCAGGCCCTGGCACACTATGTACAACACAAGTGTTCCCTACAGAAGAACACGCCCTGCTAGCTTGCCCTCCCCGTCAACTGACATTTTCTGGAGTAATGAATTCTGTGAGGACTAAATTATTTCAACAAGAAAAAGCCCTGAAACATCTGTACAAAAAATCAAATTCAACTGCCATTCTCTCTCTCTGGAAACACCCCCCCACCCTTTCCATGTCTCACCATCTGATGCAGCTAACAATGGAATGTCAACATATCCACAAATCAAATCACAAAGATATTTTATACATAGCATCCACATCAAAATCAAGAGTTCACATACGCACGATGCATCAGATGTCACATAAAAAACATCCCCAAACAAAATAAACCAATGAAAAAATTGTCAGGTACACACGACTCCATCACACTTAGGTCACACACACACAACACATAACCTCTACACTACACCTGGTGACCTATGACCCTCAAATATTACCCTATGACCTACTAATCTCACATAGCATTCCACTAAGACCCAGGCTTTACACTTCCTGCCTTGGCGAAGTCTCAAATGCATTCTGGATATTACAACATTTTCTTTCTGCAGCTCTGAGTAATGACAACAATTTGGGGATCTTTAAAGTTGATCTTCCTTCTGTATGTCTGACACAGCGCATCCACATCATCATCAGACCATGCAGGGAGCTTTCCCACCAATGACGTTAAAAAAGAGCAGCCAAATTTATGACTAATAAAATTCTTGCAAAAACTGTTAAACTTATCAACCAATGACCGATACAATTCCCCCTTCTCAAATTGATTAACTCCACAATTTTAACATATCATATCCACGACTGAATTTTTCCCCAGTAAAAGCTGATTCTCTCCAAAGTGTTGCACAGCAATGACACATGTGCCTGACCCTTCTAGAGTCCACTGAGAACACTGTCAATGACTCTGTACCAACTATGCTGATGGTTTTTCTCTTCTCATCATCATCATCATCATCATCATCCTGAGGTGGTGTTGATGACGGCTGTCAGTGACTATGATCCATCTGGAAAAACCAATCTGCTTCTCATTTCCCAGCAGACTGTTCAGGAACCCATCCTAACCAGCCAGCAGCAGAAAATGCCATGATTGAAAGAAGAGGAAAAACATGAACACTACAAAAGCTGAACATGCTATCAAACAGATTTCAGGTGACAATTCCTGTGCCTCCAGCCCCAATTTTCAGATTAACTAACACTGCTACCTTTGAAGTCAGACCTATAGATACTGACCTCAACAATGCATGCATACATAAACATACAGATCTGAACCTACCTACTCGCACACACACACACACACACACGCGCGCATCTCTTGTTACAAAAACCATGTCCACAGAATGAGAGAAAAGGGTGGGAGTTCCTACAGTACATCAGGACCTGGGTACGACAAACAGCAGTCAAATGCAACATCATCCAATTCCAATGCCACGCTCTATGTCATGGCCATGGACACAATTCCAAAGCAACGTGGTGTGGACAGGACACCTCTTGCCTTCATCTTCCCTCCCTCTCCCCCTGCTGAACACATCACATTACCAGAGTTGAAAGTAGTGGTCAGGACATCCCCCACCCCTCCCATGGGTTCCCTCCCCTTGTCTAGTCGTCATGGTCATAATAGTGTGTGTGTGTGTGTGTGTGTGTGTGAGGGAATGAGAAGGTCTGACAACAGCCTGGTGTGATGTGGTGTGGTGTGGTGTGATGTGGTGTGGTGTGATGTGATGTGGTGTGGTGTGATGTGATGTGATGTGATGCAGTGTAGTGTGGTGTGATGTGGTGTGGTGTGGTGTGGAGTGATGTAGGTGTGTGGTGTGATGTGGGTGGAGTGAGTGATGGTGTGTGGTGTGGTGTGGTGTGGTGTGGTGTGATGTGCAGAGGTGTTGACGACGGAGGACTGGTGGGGTCGTTAGTTACCTACAGTCTACCGTTTCTTGCCGCCTAATCTGCCATTTTCTAGACAGCACACCCCGCCCCTCCTCCCCACACCACACCTCCCCCCTACCCCTCCTCCTCCATGTAAGGCTGTGGGAACTGACCAGCATCAAACACACACATGGTATACGGATGCCTTTTTCTTCCTACATCCACTCTTGCTGGTCTGGAACAGAGAAAGTTGCTAATGCTCAGCAAGCCCCTTGAAGTGTGTGTCCCCCATGTTGCAGCTCAGCGCATCACAGCACAGCGCATCACAGCGCATCACAGCACAGCACAGCACAGACGTGCAGCAAGCTGGCTGGAGCTGGCCACATCGCTGGTGTGGAGAGGGACAGTGCTCAGTGCTCAGTGCTCAGTGACTGACTGCAGGGGCGGCAGGGAAGCGGACTGTTCCTGTGTTCAGTGCTGCAAACCACAGCACCTGGTCAGTGCAGCCGCTCAGTGTCCCAGTGCTTTGCTTTGCTATCAGGCAGGCAGGCAGGCTGTCAGGCAGGCAGGCTGTCAGGCAGGCAGGCTGTCAGGCAGGCAGGCAGGCAGGCATGTCAACACCACCACCACAGCCCACACAGGACAGCACCAACCCTGCTCTCCAACACTCAATGAGGCAGAAGTGAGCACAGTGCTCACCACAGCCGGCACTACAGATAGAAGTGAGCACAGTGCTCACCACAGCCGGCACTACAGATAGAAGAAGTGAGCACAGAGCTCACCACAGCCAACACTACAGATAGAAGAAGTGAGCACAGAGCTCACCACAGCTGGCACTACAGATAGAAGAAGTGAGCACAGAGCTCACCACAGCCAACACTACAGATAGAAGAAGTGAGCACAGAGCTCACCACAGCCAACACTACAGATAGAAGAAGTGAGCACAGTGCTCACCACAGCCAACACTACAGATAGAAGAAGTGAGCACAGTGCTCACCACAGCCGACACTACTTAAAGAAGTGAGCAGAGAGCTCACCACAGCCGGCACTACAGATAGAAGAAGTGAGCACGGTGCTCACCACAGCTGATGGGGCAACAAAATGTCATCGCCCACTGACAGAAGTTCCACTGCTGATGTCATCACCACCCACTGACAGATGATGTGTCACTGCTGACGTCATTATCATCACCCACTGACAGATGATGTGTCACTGCTGACGTCATCACCATCACCTGCTGGCAGAAGATGTTCCACCGCTGACGTCATCACCATCACCCACTGGCAGAAGATGTTCCACCGCTGACGTCACCATCATCATCTACTGGCAGAAGACGTTTCACTGCTGACGTCATCATCAACTGGAAGAAGATGTTTCACCGCTGACGTCATCATCACCACCTACCGGCAGAAGATGTTCCACTGCTGACGTCACTATCATCACCTACTGGCAGAAGATGTTCCACTGCTGACATCACTATCATCACCACACAGACAGAGGGAAGAGGTGCAGAAGACAAGGTAACCATGACGACAGACTGAAGGTGGAAGGAAACATCAGTTGGTTGTTAGTGTGGTGTCTGTAACCCCCCCCCCCCCCCCCCCCCCCCCCCCCCATCACCACTATGCCACTGTAACCTCAGGGCCGGTGGAACCTGCACACAGTCAAAACCACACCCTCTTCAGCTAACAGCAACAACAACATGAACAACAGTAACTACAACAATAGAAACACCAATGACAACACTTAACAACAACAGGAACAACAATGATAACACTAACAACAATGATAACACTAACAACACCAACAATGATAACACTAACAATAACAGGAACAATGATAACACTAACAATAACAACACTAACAACACCAGGAACAATGATAACACTAACAACAATAGGAACAACAACGATAACACTAACAACAACAATAGGAACAACAATGATAACACTAAAAACAACGATAACACTAACAACAACAATAGGAACAACAACTATAGGAACAACAACGATAACACTAACAACAATAGGAACAACTTCTTCGTTTTTTGTCATGTTTCTCCCAGCAGAGGTTTGACATTGATGAGCCTTCTCCATCTCTCTCTGTTTTGAGCTTCCTCCTTATTTATGCCCCTTTCTCTAAGATCATCTGCAATACAGGCAGCCCAGGTTTTGCTAGGTCTTCCCTTTGGTCCCTTTCCATCCACTACGAAGTTCATTGCTCTGTTTATGATGTGGTGGTCTGCTTTCCATTGAACGTGCCCAAACCAGTGCAGTCTATTACTACTAGCTACAGATTTCAGATTCATCATCTTTGCAATTCCCCATGTTCTTTATTCGTGATCCTGTTTCCCATTTGATCTTTGTATGTAGCGTAGATTCCCGGTTTTCACGCTCTTCAACAAACGTTCGACGGTTTTGTAAAACCACGTCTCCAAAACATACAGGAAAAACAGGCTAAGCGGGCCCGTATATACGACAGCGCTCTCCAGTGGGATTTCTGATTTCCGAGCAGACCTTGCAATTCTTCCATTCTTCCAAGCACTCGCAACCCTTGGTCTGACAGCTAACTCAGATTTGTTTGGCAGGCTCATCACTCTCCAGGTAGCAGAATCTTTTACCACTTCTATCTTCCCTTGTTCAAATCTAGCCCTTCTTTCCTGATCGGAATTGTCTCACCCTCTTACTCATACAATGGGGCAGAAAAAAAATCCGTCTCCTTTTCGGGACATTTGAGTTTGAGCATCTTTTGTCACACAATATTGACAGTTGGAGCATTGATCGAATTGTTCCTACCCCTTGTGGCGGACACCACACGGGTATTTGCCCTGCTCTCTTTGTGTTCTGTGGTCTTTTCCAACTGTCACTGCTTTGGTCTTGTCAACAATAGGAACAACAATGATAACACTAACAACAACAGGAACAACAACAATAACACTAACAACAACAGGAACAACAACAATAACACTAAAAACAACAGAAACAACAACAATAACACTAACAACAAAGATACATAACAACAACAGGAACAAAAATGATAACACTAACGGGAAAACAAAAAAGATAACACTAACAACAACGGGAACAACATGATAACACTAACAACAGAACAACAAAGATAACACTAAGAACACAAAGAAAAAACACTAAACAACAACAGGAAAACAACGATAACCAAACCAACAACAGGAACACAATGATAACACTAAACAACAACAGGAACAACAACGTTTAACACTAACAAACAGGAACAAAAAAGATAACACTAAAACAAAAAAGAACAATGTAACACTAACAACAACAAGAACAACAATAAACCACCCAACAACGGGAAACAACAATAAAAACTTAACAAACATTAGGAACAACAATGATAACACTAACAACAACAGGAACAACAAGATAACACTAACAACAACAGGAAAACAAAGATAACACTAACAACAAAAGAACAACGATAACACTAACAACAACGAACAACAATAACACCACCAACAAAGGGAGAACAATAAACTTAACAACATTAGGAACAACAATGATAAACACTAAAAACAACAGGAACCCCAATGAAAACACTAACACAACGGGGAACAACAATTATAACATAACAACAACAGGAAACCAATGATAACACTAACAAAACAAACAAAAACAAGATAACACTAACAACAGGAACAACAAGATAACACAACACAACAGGAACAACAATTATAACACTAAAAAACAGGAACACAAGATAACACTAACAACAACAGGAACACCAATTTAACAAAACAGGAACAACAACGATAACACTAACAACAACGGGAATAACAATGAAAAACCCAAACAGGAATACCGATGATAACACTAACAACAACAGGAACACCAATGATAACACTAAACAGGAACAACAACGGTAAACACAAACAACAACAGGAACACCAATGATAACACTAACAACAACAGGAACACCAACGATAACACTAACAGGAACAACAACGTAACAACAAACAACAACAGGAACACAATGATAACACAAAAGGGAATAAAAATGATAACACTAACAACAACAGGAAACACCCAATGAAACACTAACAGGAAAAACAACGATAAACACTAAAAAACAACAGAACACAATGATAACACTAACGGAACAAAAATGATAAACATAACAAAAAAAGGGGAACAACAACGATAACACTAACAAAACAGGAACAACAATAAATAAAAAACAACAGCAAAACACAGAAACACTAACATCAACAGAACAACAAAGATAACGGAAACAACAGGAAAACAACGATAAACATAAAAACAGACAACAACGATAACACTAACAACAACAGGAACAACAATGATAACATAAAACAAAAGGAACAAACAAGAAAAACCCAAACATCAGCAACAACAAGATAATAACAACAGGAAACAACGAAACACTAACAAGGACCAATGTAACACTAACAGGAACACATAACACTTACCAACAATAGGAACGACAATGACAAACAAATAATAATAACACTTAAAAATTAGGAACAACAGCAATACAGTAACAACAATAGGAACACCAAAATAACCTTACAACAATAGTACAACAGCATAACACCAATTGGAAAACAATAAGAAAAGATAAGATTCCAAACAAAAATAATAATTATGACTATAACACGGAACCACAAATGATAAAGTACATTCCCTAAAAAAATTCATGGGGAACTTTTTTGGGTTTCTTGTATCGATGTTTCTTTCTTGTTACAAAGACTCGGAATAAACCAAAGCCTTTCTTCTATCGGGACATGGCGAGGGAAAGCCGAAAGATAGGAGGAAGAACAGGAAAGGGACACACACGTCTGTCAAGAAAGACGTGTGATGGGGAAAATTCTTTTCCTTCATTTACTGTTCCTCTTCCATTTTCTTGTAAGAAGACTCATATGAAAGTGTGTGCTGCCAGACGTTTTTAACCACTGAATGGATGATGTGACGCCCAGCATTTCTTTTTTGTCCTGGGCGCAGAACACTCACAGTCTTGGTGAAAGAAATCAAATGCTTAAGTCTATGTAATAAAAATTTTAACTTCAGTTCCATATAACAACATGCTATATGGTGTCATGCGTAATATGTTATTGACGAGGCCTATGCTACTTCCATTTTCTTTGAGAGGTTGATAACTGACTCCCAGTTTCATCATTATGACTGCAACACCTGGAGAACTTAAAGTATTGGGTTGCAGGCAACACAAACGTCTCAAAAGCTGACACAAATTTGGATATAACAGATTTTTTTCCTCACTAACCTGCTCAGGATAGGACAGTGTTGCTTCAGGTTGCTGGAAGCAAATTGAGGGCTTTCTACGGGCCTTTACATCCAACCACTGAGGCTTTTTCAGGGCCTTTAATCCAAACTGAGGGCTTTCAGGCCTTTACATCCAAAACTGAGGCTTTTAGGGCCTTTACACCCAAAACTGAGGGCTTTTTCAGGGCCTTTAAATCCAAACTGGGACTAAGTAAAAACACAAGGTTCAATGTTCGTAACCATATCAACCCTGCATTACACCTTGACTTTCACAAGACTAATCTCAACTTGTACAAAATCTCCTTGTCTAAAACTGCATGATGGACATTGACACAAATCAAGTTCTAGAGTACAATGTGTAAGCTCTCAATCAAGATGCCACAAAGAATTAAAATCTTCCAAACAGTAAAACTCAAATCAGGAGTTTAAAATTCCCATGATACCAAGCATGCAAAACTGAAACAAGAGTCTCTAAATTTAACTACGATTTTTCACAAACAACTACAAAGTGAACCTAAACACTATCCCTCAAAACTACATCTGATGTGAACACAGTCTCCTTGCCTTATCAAAGATGCAAGATGTTCCCCATACTAAAAATGGTAAACAATTAACCACAGTCCTTTCAAATTCTGCTCCTTTATTTCAATCTCACACATGTGTGCATGCAGGACATTTACACACGCATCAATGAAAAAAAGAGAGAGAGAGAGATGAGGACATAGAGAGAGAAGAGACAAGAGTATAGAAAGAGAGAGACAGAATGACACGAGAGCAAGTGAGCGAAAGAGAAAGAAAGGTTGTGGATGCAAATTCATGTTCTTCACTATGAATACATGTGCAAGTCCTATTGACAATGCAGCCCAGGTGCCCATCCTGGCTTCGAAATCATCACCCACACGAGTACATTTTTAACATAAAGCAAGATCTTTGGATCGACTGTTTAAGTCATCTACAGAAACAGAGTTGACGGACCTACCACGTTGAGGCCTGAACATGAAAGTCTACTTCTGATTGCCGTACTACTGGAATGTTCTATATTCTGCAGGAAATCTGTAGGGTATCCTCAAATAAAACAACCAGAATTTGTCAGGTATCATGTTTTCCATTCTGATAACAACTTTTCACCCTGCAATTTTGAAACATTGCACATGCACATAGAAGTAAGATAGTTACTCATGTACAGCTGTGTTAGCTGAAAGAATCTCATGAGAAGGACTGTTGCCGCAGAAACATGAAAGCTGCATTTTTTTCAACCGGTCTCGTTTCTGAACAACTAAGCGACATCGGGGTAGTCCAGCGCTTGTAAATTCCAATGGAGGCAATTACTACCCTTGGTAGAAACAGGCGGCAACTGACATGGAGGCAGACAGGGTCTTTTTGATATGATAGTTAATTGAGGCAATCACGATCTTGGACCCTATGTTCTTTTCAACAGGTTTTATTTGAATTTTTAAATCTACATTTGAACATAAATTTCACTCAGATCAGAACTGCACTGAGGGATAATGTGACAGTACAGAATCAGGGGGAACCATATCTCTACAGTGTATCCGCTGTAAGAAGCAGGGATTCGCATGTACATTCAGAGTGTAACTCACTGTTGAAAGTTCCCTGGGATTACTGTACTGTCACAAATTGCACAGGAGCTGTGATCACTCTACTCGTGATCCACGTCCTGGGGTGTTTCATCCAGTGTTGTAACGTCACACACTGACACAGCTGTGACTCCTCAAGATACAGTGAACGCCCGATGGAGTGTCCTAATCCATGGTTGAACGTCAACACACACTGAGCTGAGTACTCTACACATTAGGACTAGTACTAGTAATAGGAGGTTTCCTACCAGGTTTCTGACCTCACAACATGGACAGAGCTGATTCCTAATCAGGTACTACGTACACCTGATGAAGGTTCCTACACAAGTGTTACTGTACCGCACACATCACAGAGTGATGACTCCACCAGATGATCGACGTCCCTGTTGGAGGTTTGTATCCAGGTGTGTATAAGCTACGCAAAGCACAGAGCTGTGACCTTCTGACCAGTGTAACGGAACCCCGAAGAGAGAGAAGTTTACATCCAGAAGTTTGTACCGAGGACAAGACACTGCACAGAAGCTGTGATCAGGGACACATCCTCTGTAATGGAAGGTTTCCTATCCAGTGTTGTAAGACACACTGACAGAGTGTGACCTCCATCAGGGTACATAATCCTGTTGGAGGGTCACTATCCAGTGTTTCTGTTACGTCACAAACACTGCACGAGCTGTGACCTTACAGGACAGTCCTGTATGGAGTGTTTACCAGTACATGATGGATTTGGTACCGTACAACGCACAGAGCTGTGACTCTTCTATCTAAGGTGAATCACGTGCCATGTATGGAGGTTTCACACCATGGTTCGTAACGTCACACACGGACAGAAGCTGAGACATCTGATACCAGGTGTACACGACTACTGTAGATGGAGGTGTCCTAAACAGGTGTTTCGACCGTACACAACTGCACGGTAGCTGTGACACAGGCTTATCTCAGGTTACGTCCACGTAGGAGTGTTTCACGTAATCCATGGGTTTGACCGTACACATGCAAAGGGACACTTCTATAACAGGTATCATGCCTAGTACTGGAGGATTTCCTATCCAGGTCTGTACCGTACAAACTGCAGAGCTGTGAATACACTATCACGGTATCTAGTGCATCTGTTGGCTAAGGTTTCTATCCAGAGATTCTGACCGTACAACATGCATCAGAGGCTGTGACTCTCTATGCGCAGGTAACTGACGTGCCTCTGTATGGAGTGTTTCACAAGAGTCTGAACCGTCCAACTGACAGAGCGTGAACTTCTCTATGCGTGTATCTACGTTCCTCTTATGGAGTGTCCATAGAAGTGTTGTACCGTCAATGCGAAAGGGGGGGATCTTTATCTCAGGTTCTACATCCTCTGTATGGAGGCTTTCCACCATGTGTGAACGTCAGAATGAAGAGTAGGAGTCGCATCAGGAAAGGGTTCTGTATGGGAGTGTTTCATAGTCCATGGGTCTGTACGATGACATGCAGAGAGCTGGACTGCTTCACTATCTCGGTGTCTACGTCCATTCTGAATGGAGGTTTCTATCATGGTTGTTGTAACGCACACCTGCAAGTGGCGGGCTTTCCATCTAGTGATAAGTCTGGCTGTAAGGAGTGTTTCCTATCATGTGTTTCTGTACGTACCAGCAGAGCTGTTGGGCTCTCTCTATTCAGGTGTATCTCGGTCTCTGTTCATGGAGGGTTTCGACATGGTTTTTGTAACGTCACAAGCACAGAGCTGGACTTTTACTCAGTGTGATCTACGTCTACTGTAGTTGGAAGTGTTTCGCTAGTCAAGTGCTTTCTGTTAACCGTACACTGACAGAAGCGGGTGTAGTCAGTACTCAAGGGTATATACGTCCTTGTATGGAGTGTTTCTATGGACAGACACTTGGTCGCAATTTCAATTTACTCACTGCTCCTTAGCCATTGTTACTTGAACATATGTGTGATGTGGGGCGTGGGGAGGGAGGGGGGGGCAGGGGGCAAGAGTGCTGAGGGCAGACAGACAGAGCAGGGTAGACCAGACGAGGAGGACAGGAAGGGAAGGATGGAGGAGGAGAGAGTGACCTGGTTCAGAGTGTCGACTTCTCATGCACATCCATCCTGCTCTTGAACGTGTCAACTCTCTTTCGAATGCAGCTGCATCTACGAACACAGACGAGTGGTTCCCTTTCCATATACATTTTGTGTTGAATTCTCAAAGGTATGCTGCAGTGGGTGGAGAGTGTGCCCGCAGCAAGTGTAGCAGTGTCGTGGGGTACCAGTTGGATCGGGGACGTTCCTGCGCGACCTTGGCTTCAGTAACAGTCCCCGGAGTGTCAGCCTGCTGAATGGCGTGGATACTGGCTCTTTTAGGGTCAGGGAATGGTAAAGCATGCGAGGGAGAGGGTATGGGGCCGCCTAAATTGCTGGCCTAGAGAAGTGAGGTCTCTGTGCCTCGTGCTACGACCTTGAAGGTTTGGGCTTTCCTGTGTACGTACCTAACATTCTCAAGCTGTATTTTCAGTTGATTGGTGTTCTTTTTGTCTAAAAAAAAACCAGTGGTTACAATCCTATGCCGTGAACCGGTCCACTTTGTGACTTCATGCAACCATCCTGTAAACCAGTGAACATAACTGGTCGTACTGTCTGCCTTCCATGGAGTGGGTGAGAGGGGAACCACAGACAACACGAGACACTGCAGTGCGAGCTTGTCTGAACGTAATCGCACGGTCCAGAATACCAGGTGACGTAGGTGAGCCATAGAAAGCTCACTTCGCTTTCAAGGGTCTCCTGAATGTGTAGAGCACAGCGGCGGACTGGGTCGAAGGTCATTCACAGCAGGGCAACAAGTTTTAAAGTGGTTTAGACGGGTGAGTTTTTTTTAACCGTCGTGTGTTTGCGTACAAGGTTTCTGGAAGCGTATTTTCTAGTTTTTACGTGTTGCGCGAGGGGATATTAGGGCTCGTTTGGTGAAGTAAACAATGCAGGAGGGTCCGGATGAGGTAGGGTTGGGGATTTTTTTTTTTTTTGACTGGTAAAATTATCGTGATCCACCGGTCGAGGAGAGACTGTTTGGGTGGACTCCTTCCAATCTTGCAATTGTTGGCTCCTAGATTGTTTATGGCTTTGTTTTAACGCAAGAGGCTTCAAATAATTGTTGTGAGTCAAAGGGAAAATGCTGTTTGATCACATAAAACAAGTGACATGGCCATCTAGTCAAACCGAAAGCCCCACTTTCACACAACAACCAGTCACTCATGACGGTCTGATGGCGTTGACTTTGCTGATCCTTCCGGGACTGAACCGATAAAGCACACAAACTCTTGATTGCTGATCAACACCTAAGGGTCATAGATGTATTTACATATGCTTATGACCGCCAAGAAGCTCGTCTCCGCTTCCGAGCAAATCGAGTCGGGCGGACGGTTGAGTGTCTTTGACATGCCTTCATTTTATGTTTAGTTTTTTTAACTAATCAACAGAGTACATGCTGCCTATAATACTCATATTAAAAGCTTGTTGTCTAGCTTTCCCAGGACTTATAAGGTTGTCATTGCTAAGTCAGTTACATTCACACAATTTGTTTAATCCCTTTATTCAAAATGAACGCTGCTGAGCCTCTGTCGTAAAGTAACTTAGTGCTGCCGAGACTCTAAACCTGAATGAATCAGCAGTACCATTACACTTACGGAAAGAACATTGCTGAGCTTACTGAAAAATCGGAAACTTGGTATGCTTACTGAAAAGAAACATGTTGTTCAGAGCTACCATGGTAAAAAGTAGAGTTGTAAGCTTAAAACGACAAAGTTAACGTTTGTGAGCTTTCTATGGAACATAGGTAAACCTAGTTGGTAGACTTACTGGAAGTAATTACATTGGTTAGAGCTTACGGGAAAAAGTAGCTAGTTGGTATATAAACAAGTGGGTATAGTTATTGTAAAGAAGTAACGATTTGTTTAAACAGTTTGTATGCTTACTGGAAAATTTAATTGTTTTAACTTTTTGGTATTAAGCTTATGATAATGAATTGGTATATTACATTGATAGCTTATGGAAAAGGTTTGATTGGTATGCTTACTGTCAAAAGATTAGCTGTTGGTGATTGCTTATCTCGGAAAAAGTAACAGATGGTAGTTTTTAAGAAAAGTAAACAATGTGCTAACTTACTGGAAAGTAACAGTTGGATAGCTTACTGGAAAAGTAGCATTGGTAGACTTACGGAAAAGGTAGCAGTGGTAGAGCTTACTGGAAAAGGTAACAGTTGGTTAGCTTACTGGAAAGGTAACAGTTTGTAAAGCTTACTGGAAAAGTAGCAGTTGGTAGAGCTTACTGTGAATAAAGTAGCAGTTGGTTACTTACTGGAAAAGTATAGTTGGTATGAGCTTACTGAAAAAGTAACAGTTGGTAGAGCTTCTGGAAAAGGTAAAGTTGGTAGAGCTTACGAAAATAGCAGTGGTAAGCTTACTGGAAAAGGTAACGTTGGTATAGCTTTCCTGGAAAAAAAAAAGTTGGTATATTACTACTTTTAGAATAGTTAGTAAAATACTAAGTGTTAACAGTTGGTATTACTAAAAAGAACATTGGTTAATTACTTACTGGAAAAAGTAACAGTTTGGTATATTATGAAAAACAGTTGGTATAGCTTACTGGAAAAAGTACATGAAGTTTGGTATAGCTTTACTGAAAAAGTACAGTTGGTAGAGCTTTACTGGAAAAAGTAGACTTGATAGAAAAGTTAACAGTTGGTATACTTACTGGAAAAAGTAAACAGTTGGTATAGATTACGAAAAAGAACAGTAAAGTTGGTATATCTTATGAAAGGAAAAAATTGGATAGCTTACTGAAAAGTAACAGTGGTAATTTACTGGAAAAAAGTAACAGTTGGTATATCTTACTGAAAAGTACAGAAGGTTACTTACTGAAAAAGTAACAGTTGGTAAATATAAAAAGTAACGTTGTTATTTACGAAAAAGTAACAGTTGGTATATCTTACTGGAAAAAAGTAAACAGTTGGTATACTTACTGAAAAAGTAACAGTTGGTATATCTTACTGAAAAAGTAACAGTTGGTATATCTTACTGAAAAAGTAACAGTTGGTATAGCTTACTGAAAAAGTAACAGTTGGTATAGCTTACTGAAAAAGTAACAGTTGGTATATCTTACTGAAAAAGTAACAGTTGGTATAATTGACTGAAAAAGTAACAGTGTATCTTACTGAAAAAGTAACAGTTGGTATATCTTACTGAAAAAGTAACAGTTGGTATATCTTACTGGAAAAAGTAACAGTTGGTATAGCTTGCTGAAAAGGTAACAGTAACAGTTGGTATATCTTACTGGAAAAAGTAACAGTTGGTATATCTTACTGAAAAAGTAACAGTTGGTTTTTACGAAATAAGTTGTATCTTACTGAAAAAGTAACAGTTGGTATACTTCTGAAAAAGGAAAGTAACAGTTGGTATATCTTACTGAAAAAGTAACAGTTGGTATAGCTTACTGAAAATAAAGTAACAGTTGGAATCTTACTGGAAAAAGTAACAGTTGGAAATCTTACTGAAAAGAAGTAACAGTTGGTATATTTTACTGAAAAGTAAGTAAACAGTTGGTATACTTACTGAAAAAAGTAACAGTTGGTATAGCTTACTGAAAAAACAGTAACAGTTGGTATATCTTACTGAAAAAGTAACAGTTGGTATATCTTACTGAAAAAGTAACAGTTGGTATATTTACTGAAAAAGTAACAGTTGGTATATCTTACTGAAAAAAGTAACAGTTGGTATATCTTACTGAAAAAGTAACAGTTGGTATATCTTACTGAAAAAAGTAACAGTTGGTATATCTTACTGAAAAAGTAACAGTTGGTATATCTTACTGAAAAAGTAACAGTTGGTATAGCTTACTGAAAAGGTAACAGTAACAGTTGGTATATCTTACTGAAAAAGTAACAGTTGGTATATCTTACTGAAAAACAGTAACAGTTGGTATATCTTACTGAAAAAAGTTTAACTGAAGGTAGTTGTTTCTTGAAAAAGGTATCATGTAACAGGGGTAATATTTATGAATTTAGTAACAGTCAATAGTGTGTATTAGATAGTGGGATCTTTGAAAAATTACCAAACACGAAACGACAGTTGTATTGTAGTGTGTGAATGTAGGTGTGGTTATGTTGTGAAGTACTGATTGTTGTTGATGTGTTGTTGTTAAAGTGTAAGTGGTGTGTGAGACGCTGTGTGTGTGTTGTGTGTGATGTGGTGTGGTTGTGTGTGTTGTGGAGTGTGTGTGGTGTGTGGTGGTGTGGTGTGTTGTGTGTGGTAGCAGTGTGTGTGTGAGTGTGTGGTTTGGTGGTAGTGTGGTTGGTGTTTGTGTGGTGTGGGTGTGTGTGTTGTGTGTGTTGTGTGTGATGTGGGTGTGTGTGTGAGTGTGTGTGTGGTGTTTGTGTGTGAGGGTGTGTGTGTTGTTGTGTTGGTTTGTAAGCGTTGTGTGTTGTGTGGTGTGTGGTGTGTGGGTGTTTGCTGTGTGTGTGGTGTGATGTTGAGGTGTGTGTTGGTGATGATCTGTTTTGGTGTTGTCGTATGATGCAACGTGTGAACTGGACACTGTCCTGTCTTGGGCTAGTATTGGTCTCGTACGTGACCAAACACTGAGAAACATGTACACCACCTGTACCTGGTGTGTCTGTACTGATGCAACACCACTGTGAAACATGTACACCACCTGTACCTGGTGTGTCTGTACTGATGCAACACCACTGTGAAACATGTACACCACCTGTACCCTGTGCCTGTACTGATGCAACACCACTGTGAAACATGTACACCACCTGTACCCTGGTGTGCCTGTACTGATGCAACACCACTGTGAAACATGTACACCACCTGTACCCTGGTGTGGCTGTACTGATGCAACACCACTGTCAAACATGTACACCACCTGTACCTGGTGTGTCTGTACTGATGCAACACCACTGTCAAACATGTACACCACACTGTGCCCACTACCTTTCAAGGCTGGCTCTACATAAACCATGGAAGTGTGCTACGGTCTTCATTCTCATGGAAAAATAATGACCGATTCACTGCTGTGGAAAATGTACACCAAACTGTATATATGCTGACCTTGTATCTACCTCGAGAGGCATGGGCTCAACCCACCCAAAACCCACTGCACATACAACCCACTGCACATACAACCCACTGCCCACACCTGTCTCCCCACAACCCACTGCCCACACCTGTCTCCCCACAAACCACGGCCCACACTTGCCACAACACACTGCCACCTCCCCCACAACCACTGCCCACACTGTCTCCCCACACCACTGCCCACACCTGTCTCCCACAACCCATGCCCCACACCTGTCCCCCCACAATCCCACGCCCACACTGTTCCCCACAACCACTGCCCACACCTGTCTCCCCACAACCCACTGCCCACACCTGTCTCCCCACAACCCACTGCCCACACCTGTCTCCCCACAACCCACTGCCCACACCTGTCTCCCCACAACCCACTGCCCACACCTGCTCCCCACAACCCCCTGTTCTCACACAACCCCACTGCCCCACAACACCCTCCCACACACACATGCCCACACCTGTCTCCCCACAACCCACTGCCCACACCTGTTCCCCCACAACCCACTGCCCACACCTGTCTCCCCACAACACACTGCCCACACTGTCTCCCCACAACCACTGCCCACACCTGCTCCTCACAAACCCATGCCCACACCTGTCTCCCCACAACCCACTGCCCCACCTGTCTCCCACAACCCACTGCCCACGACCTGTCCCACAACCCACTGCCTGCACAACACACTGCCCACACGACTGTGCCTCTACAACACACTGCCCACACGACTGTGCCTCTACAACACACTGCCCACATGACTCTGTGCCTCTACAACACACTGCCCACACGACTGTGCCTCTACAACACACTGCCCACACGACTGTGCCTCTACAACACACTGACCACACGACTCACTGCCCACACGACTCTGTGCCTCTACAACACACTGCCCACACAACACACTGCCCACACGACTCTGTGCCTCTACAACACACTGCCCACACGACTGTGCCTCTACAACACACTGCCCACACGACTGTGCCTCTACAACACACTGCCCACACAACACACTGCCCACACGACTGTGCCTCTACAACACACTGCCCACACGACTGTGCCTCTACAACACACTGCCCACACGACTGTGCCTCTACAACACACTGCCCACACGACTGTGCCTCTACAACACACTGCCCACACGACTGTGCCTCTACAACACACTGCCCACACGACTGTTGCCTCTACAACACACTGCCCACACGACTGTGCCTCTTACAACACACTGCCACACAACCTGGCCCACACGACTGTGCCTTCTAACAACACACTGCCCACACGACTGTGCCTCTACAACACACTGCCCACACGACTGTGCCTCTACAACCCACTGCCCACATGATCTGTGCCTCTACAACACACTGCCCATGACCTTGCCTCTACAACTCCACGATCTTGCCTAAACACCACGACTGTGCCTCTACAACACACTGCCCACACAACTCTGTGCCTCTACAACACACGGCCCACACGACTCTGTGCCCACACGACTCTGTGCCTCTACAACACACTGCCCACACGACTCTGTGCCTCTACAACACACTGCCCACACGACTCTGTGCCTCTACAACACACTGCCCACACGACTCTGTGCCTCTACAACACACTGACCACACGACTCTGTGCCTCTACAACACACTGACCACACGACTCTGTGCCCACACGACTCTGTGCCCACATGACTCTGTGCCCACATGACTGTGCCCACATGACTCTGTGCCCACACAACATAGTAATACTTAACAATTGTGTGCGTATAACAAGACAATGATGTACTCTATGCAATCGTCATAACAAATAATATACCAAATATTATATGGTATTTACAGGCTGCACTGATTGTGCCCAAATCGGTCCCTGATTCACCTAGTGAAAAGGCCCACTGTACTAACTAAGCATCACCACCTTGCCGCTGAAACTCATGACTACACACATGGCGTCATTTACTGACACATGAGGGTGCTGCTGCTTTTAAATTAAATAGGAGTTGACATAGCACCAGACTCTTGCTGAAGAACACAAATCCCGCGCTTCTTTGCTTGGTACAGGCAGCAGACACAGCAATGTCAAACCACTGTAAGCAACACGTAGTGCCCACAATCTGACATTCCCTTCTCTGCAACACGGTAGTGCCCACATCTGACATTCTTCTTCACAACACGTAGTCGCCACAATCTGACTTTCTTCTTCCACAACGACGTAGTGCCCACAATCTGACATTCTCCTCTTCAGCAACACGAGTGCCCACAATCTGACATTCTTTCTTCTTCTCAAACACACACCAAATTACACATTATACTGATCCTTTCTCAACAATCAGATGCTTTTCTCATATTAGATTACTTCTCTACTCCTTAAATGCGACATCTTACTGTCATCATATTCTCTTATAAAACAGTTCTTAACAAACCACCAGCTTCACATTCTTCTTTCTAAGAAACCTTAGCAACATGCACAACTTTTTCTTGTAACAAACCCGACTCTTAGTTCAGGGACCTCTGTGGTTGACCACACACACCACATCTGACCAGTAGCGGCCTTGGCTTCTTTCTCTTTTTCAAATCTGAGACTGAACTGAAACTCAACTGACAGACTGACCAAGTCATCATGCCATTCACTCATAAATACAAAATGACAGCATCATCTGACACTTCACTTCAAACTACATGACATGCATGACAGCATCAGTCCACTTCACTTAAAACCAGCATGACAGCATCAGCTGACACTTCACTTCAAACACAGCATGACAACATCAGTCACTTCACTGTCAAAAACACAACTGCAGCATCAGTCTTAAACTTCAAACACATGACAGCATCAGTCGACACTTCACTTCAAAACAACAGCATACCGCATCAGTCTGACACTTACTTCACTTCACATGACAGCAAACATGAAACAGCATCAAGTACCGGACGTCCCACAACAATCCATGACAGCACAACATGACGCATCAGTCCGACACTCACACACAACATGACAAGCATCAGTTGACCATCACACAACTATGCAGCATCATCGGACACTTCACTACAACATGACAGCATCTTCTGACACTATCACAAGCACATGACATGCATTCAGTCGACACTGTGCACACAATGACAGCTCCTCCTGATCACTTCACACACACATACACAATAGTCTGACCTTCACAAGCACATGAACAGCATATCTGATACTTCACACTTGCACATGACAGATCATCTTTGACACTTATACATACACATGACACAACAGTCTGACACTTCACACAAACAGACGCATACAGTCTGACCTTCAACACACAAATGACAGATCACTTTGCACTTCACTTCAAACCCAGCTACAGATCAGTGACACTTCACTTACAACATGACCGCATCTTCTGACACTTCACGTTCAAACGCACTTGGACATCTTCGCTTAACACTTCACTTCAAAACACAACATGACACAGCATCAGTCTGACACTTCACCCAACATGACAGACATCAGTCTGACACTTCACCACAACATACAGCATCAGTCTGACACTTCACACACTCAACAGCACAGCTGACACTCTACACATAACTTAACAGCATCAGTCTACACTATCACACACAACATGACAGCATCAGTCTGACGCTTCCACACAACATGACAGCACAGTCTGCACTTCACTCACACACAACATGACAGCATCAGTCTGACACTTCACTTTTCAAAGACGAGCATTTTTCACAACACATCTTTCTGGAGCTTCTCTCAAAGCGCCTATAAAGACAATACACATATTTCTTCACCGTTCACAAAAGATGATGTATAATGCTAAAAACAGAGCACATACGATGTAGATAAAATGCCTAACACAAAGACAGCATACGAGTGATAAAATGCCTAAAACAAGAGACAGCATACCGATGTGATAAAACGCCTAAAACAAGAGACGGCATACCGATGTGATATAATGCCTAAAACAATAGACAGCATACCGATGTGATAAAATGCCTAAAACAAAGGAAAATGCTTAATTGTTTTTCACAAAACCCTGAACCCATACCAAATCGTACACTGATGGATGTAATGGTTCAGTGCTTGCATCACACAATACCTAGGACCGTCATTCTAACAAACAGACTTAATGCTAATACAGATCTTGTCAATTGAAAAAACAATTCTGCACTTTTCCTTAACAAACTCAGGTCTTCAAGAGATGTAAAATTACAGAATTTCTATTGAATGCTATTGTCGAGTCTGCCTTCCTCTCCTAAATGTTGATTATTACAAACAGCCCTGACTGTCACAACTACAAAAAAGAAAAACATGGCGGGGGGGGGAGGAATTCAGAGCACAGGAACAGGATGTGGGACAACGCTAGCCAGGCACCATACATGATCTTAAACGTGTTCAATTTTGTAATAAAATAGGCATGTTAATTTCCACTGATATTTGTCTTCATTATCAACTGTTATAACAAATTGTTATGTCATAAAAATGCATCGCAGTATTAGTTTAGACTGTGTTAATATCCTTAAGAACAGATAATAATTGATATTGTCTTATCAACAAACATATAATTGGTTTGGTCATAAAAAATGATGCGTTGCGTGCAAATGTTTCACAGTGTATGTGGTGTGTGATGTAGGTGTATGTAGTGTGTGTTTATTGTAAATGTTGTGTGAGTGTGTGGTTGCATCAGGCCTTTCTGGAGTGCAAAGAGTGTTGCGATTTACTTGCATGAAGTATCTAGCAGGCTATTGCTGATTTGATGGTGCCTTTTCAAATGGTGAAGGTGCCGTGTGAGTTAAATCTAAAAGTGATATTCTTTCTGTGATGTTATGTAACTGTTTACATTTTATGCATGGCTTTAACCCATGTCAATTTCTATGTCTCTGAGATAGCAAAAGTTCGAATCGAACATGTGTGTCCTAAACAAAGGAAAATCAATTGTACTGTCAAAGATCAGTGAACGTATGGCAAAGATGTTACCTGTTCTCCAGCTCTCAAAGGTGGGCTCATAACTCAACCCTGAAAACAGAACAACACAACAACTAACACACAAGGCATGTCAAGCAATTCAAGATCAGCACCCCCTGGCGTTATAAAAACTCAGTTTACCCAGAAGTCCTTGTGAGACTATAAACATCTGGTCTCATGTGCTTTTTGGAAGCTATCCAATGTTGTTGGTCGAAACAGATGTCAAATTTACAGAACGTAACACATGGGGACGGGTGGTGAAAAAAAATTTCAAAAGCCACGAGTGTTATTCCAGTATCTCGGAACAACAAAAAAAAATACATCACACTACTATCATTTCCAACCCTACCACCCACACCTTACTATCCCACTCCCTACCACCACAACCCTACCATCCCACACTTACTACCACCTAACGCCCCACACCCTACCACCCAACTACCTAATCTAAACAACATCTAACATCAAATTTCCTACACCAACCCTACTATCCTCAAGCAACACTATATCCCTACCTCTTCCACTATTCCCACCTATCACTTACCATCCCACACTACGTTCTAACCCTACACCCTCTATTCCAACCCTACCACCCGCCTATCCACACACTACCACCCTACTATTCCACACCTCTACCCTACTATCCCACACCCACCACCGTATATCTCACACCTATCACACCCAACCACCTATATCCCACGCCTACCACCCAGATCATCACCCACACCCTATATCTCACACCTATCATTCACCACTACTATTCAACAAGCTACCCTACATCCACACCCTACCATCCTAACCCAACACCTACTATCTCACACCTTATCACACCCAAACACCTATATCCACACACTACAACCCACACCAACCACCCACATCCCACACCCAACCATCCTTACCTATCCCACCCACCCCCTACTATCCCAGACCCAACCACCCTACTAATCAACCCAACACCCTACTATCCACACCAACCACCCTACCCCAACCAGCCTATATCCCACAACCCAACCACCCTACTATCCCACACCCACCACCCTCTATCACACCAACCACCCACACCCAACCCGACACCCAACCACCCTACTTCCCAGCGTAGACTGAAGGGGCTGAATACTTCAGCTTGCACTCTGCAGTCACATCACACTAGCATACAGAATTTAGCAGTCCTGGCTTTCCAAATCCCCAACTTCATAAATCCACACACTCTTGAGAAAAATAAAGTGTAAAAAGCAAAAGATAGAGATGGCAGGCTACACCTGTGTGGTGTGTTGTTGTGGGTGTGTGTGTTGTGTGTGTGTGGTAGTGTGTGTGTGGTGTTTGGTGTGTAGTGGTGTCCAGTGTGTGTGTTGTTGTGGTGTGTGTGTGTGTGTTGTGGTGTGTGTAGTGTGTTGTGTGTGTCAGTGTGTTGTGTGTGTGTGTGCAGTGTGTGTGTGTGTGACTGACCTGGTCATTTGCTCCACAATTCCCGAAGGCGGCACCTTTTCCCGTCAGAGTAGGTAGGGATATGTTCTGTCCACTCCAGTCCTGATTGTGGGCCGAGTTGCTAGGAAACGAGCCAGGCTGTCCTGACGGGCCCACTGGCAGCCAGAGAGCCTGTGTGGCAACGACAGACAACAAAAGCTCACTGTGAACCGTAGAAGCACGTACTTGTAGACAGACCGCCAGCCATACAAATTGACCCCCGAATAGCCTGAGATAGACACGTACCTGCAAACAACGCCAGCCATACAAATGACCCCGAATACGTAGATAGACATCTGGCTTTAGACCAACCCACACCATACAAATTGACCCCCAAATAGCCGTAATACCATCGTGGCTTGTAGACAGACCGCCAGCCATACAAATTGCACCCACAAATAGCCTCAAGGCTTCATGTACCAAAACAAGAAACCACACACAGGGCATGAGCACATGTGAGTGCACATGGAGAAGCAAGATATCACTGCTGACCTATTACTGCACTGCTAACACCAGCATGCATCCAGTACAGGGTTTTTTTAGTTTGTTTATCGCCAGTCTTTGTAATTCATTTTTCTTTATTTTGTTTTTATTAATGCTATGAACGAGCAAAGCACATGTGATAAGATCATAACTCGTATATCAAGAGAGAGCAGACAGAGGAGAGAGTGAGAGAGAGAACCGAGAGAGAGAGAACAGAGAATGACAGAGACGAGAGACCGAAGCAGAACTCAAACCCACTATTATTCACACAAAGGCCATTGGCCCATACCCGAAGGGTGCCGAACTGCCTAATTTCGGGGGCGTAAAAGCCAATCAGTCAACGACACAACTGTTACTGTATAACAAACAGTCAAGCTACAAAAATATACCTTAGGATCACAATATCTCCTTCTGAAAACTTACACAAATAAAGTGAGGCTGATGCACAACCCAGTACTTACTGCCAACACCAAAGTCCTAAATAAATTAACTGTCCTACTATATCTAACAGGGATTAATTCCCCTCAACATCCTCTATACTGGACAGTACAGCACAAAACTACTATCCCACGTCCATGGTCACCTATACGGCACTAGCAGCCTGAGGCTTGTCAATATCAGGAGAGAGAGAGAGAGAGACGAGAAGAAAGAGAGAAGCGAAGAGACACGAGAGAGAAAACGAGAGAGAGAGGAGAGAGACGAGAGAGAGAACTCAAACTCGAATGATTTATTCACAAAAAGGCCATTGGCCCATACCATGAGGGTTGCCAACTGCTAGTATTTTAGGGGGTAAAAGCATTAGTAACGACAAAATGTTACTGTATACAAAAAGTCAAGCTCACAAAACTCACTAGGATCAACAATATCTTTATTCTGAAAACTACACAAATATAAATGAGGCTGTGCACAACCCAGATAGACTGATGCCAGGAGTAAAAAGGTCTAAATAAATAGCTGTCTACTATATCAACAGGGATGTAATTCTGCCTAACATCCCTAAATGGACAGTACAGCACAAAATGTACTTCATCCTCAGTGCTGGTAACATAACGGCTAGCAGCTGAGGTTGTCTATCGAGAGAGGAGAGGTGGGAGAGTTGAGAGGAAGAGAGGATGAGAGAGGAGAGAGGAAAGAGGGGTGGAGGTGAGAGAGAGAGTGAGAGGAGATGGATGAGAGGAAGCAGAGAGGGTGAGAGAGGAGAGAGGGCAGAGTAGAGAGAGGAGGAGAAGTGTGTATCTAAGTGAAAGTTTTGATGAAGTCGTTTTGCTTTTACTAGATGGCTTGGATGAGATCTATAATAAATTAAAAAAAAAAGTCCTGTAAGAAGCACTGCTTTGCTCGATGCACTATCTGGAAATCACTGCTTGACTGACAAGCAGCACACAGAGACAGAGCACAGCAGCAGCAGCAGCACAGAGTCACCTTCAGGAGCTGTCACCTGCAGTGAAATTTCCATCAGCGTCTAGTCCGTCCACCCACTTCCCCAAAGTCCTTAGCATGAACTAGAAACCAAGGACTGAGCGAACAATGCACGACACTTGCACACATTAAAAACTGTCACCTTTCAGAAAAGAGACATAATTGCCCAAACTGAGGAAGACTGGAGTGTAACAATTTCAAAACGCACACAAAAGCTTATTCCCTAATCCTCAAAATAAAGTAATAAAAGGAAAACCACACAACAACTCACACAAAACCTCACATAGCACACATCACAAATACACTCCACCACATACAAACCCCAACTAGCCTTTACTTTGCAATAGTCATCTTGAGTGGATACATTCCCCAATTCGTCAGAACGGAGTCTGTCCTGCAAGTTTCAGAGTCCGTTGTGACTGATTGGGCAATAGCGGGATAGAACAGGGGAGGGGGAGTGGGCGGCATGTCAAATTGCCCCTTCCCAGCACCTCTGAAAAACGACAGACACATGGACGTTTCAACATCTGCCAAAACACGGATGTTAACATCGACTTACACAGCACCACGATGTTTCAAACCCACACACGAGTTTCAACATTCTGCAGCACACAGCACACACGAAGTTTCACCCACACCAGAAACGGAGTTTCAACTTGCACCACGGATTTCAAATCGCACACACACGGATGTTTCAACAGCACATCACCAACTATAACCTCTAAAAACAAGTCACAAGTAAACATAACTAGACTTGATAATAAGAGGTAAACTGAAGTCCAGCCTGTAACACACTTCAAACTCTAAACGAACACACGTCACACATAAAACATACTGACCTGATAATATATGGTTACTGAAGCAGCTAAACAAACACACTTCAAACTCAACAACACAAGTCACATAAAAATAACGACTTAATAATATGATGGTTAACTAGTCATCGTACACACACATGGATTCAAATCTAAACAACATCAGTAAATAAATACAGACTTGATAATAATTTATGGTTTTAAGTTTTGAAGTTCACTAACATCCACACTTAAACTCTAAAACAATCAGTCACATATATAACATAATGACTTGATAATAGATGATGGTTGAACTGAAGTCAGCTAACCAACACTTAAACTCTGAAAAACAGTCACGAAAAAAGAGAAGACTGAATAATGAGTTAATGAAGTCAGCTAACAAACTAAACTTTCAAAACAACACAGTCACATAAAACGGGTAACTGACTTGATTATAATGTGGGTAACGAAGTCAGCTAACACCAAACTTCAAACTTAAACAACACAGTCAAATAAAACAAATGACTTGATAAAATATTGGATTAACTGAAGTAGCTTTAACACACAAACTTCAAACTCTAAACAACACATCAGATAAAACTGATGCCAGATAATAATGATGGTTAATTAAGTAGCTAACACGCATACTTCAAACTCTAAACAGACACGTCACAATAAACAGTACTGACTATAATATGTTGTTAAATGAAGTCAGCTAACACACACTATTCAACTCTAAACAACACAGCAAATAAAACAGAAAGATTGATAATAAATGATGGTAACTGAAGTCAGCATTTTGACGATTGTTTTGTTGTTTATAGTGCTGCGACGAACTAAGGTAAAAATAAGCATCTTTGTCCTCAACAGACCACTGTGACTGAATACGAATACGTTGCATCTAAATAGAAAAATTCATGTAGGTTACGGGGACCAAAACAAATAAATGATTGAATAATTTTAACAAAATCAAATTTAAAAATATCTAGATAAAGAAAATTCATATGTTAATCCCTGCAATGGATCACATCTGTCATGCCAAATAACTTACAGCCTGGTGTAACAATTCTACATAGATAAGTGTTCTCGCATACCTAACCACATTCACTCACCAATGATCCAATGCATAGACGTCACACATACATGTACATAAAATGCTGCAGTACTACACATACATGCGTGCACACACCTAGAATGCATGCACACAACAAACAAAACACAGTTCGAATGTTTGAGATGTATTTCCAATGTATATAGTGAACGAGCTCGAGATAAAGGGTTTTCCTACTGCAAAGGAGAGTTTTAAACCAGCCCCGTGGGTTCCCAGGGGGGTAATGCTTGGCAAGAGAAGAGAAGATAGGAGGGAGAGGAGAGGGGAGAGAAAGAGAGAGAGAGAGAGGGGAGAGAGGAAGAGGAGGAGAGAGAGAGATGAGAGAGAGAGAGAGAGAGAGAGGAAAGTGTGTATTAAGTGTAATGTATTTGATGAGTCGTTATTCTTTTTTTCCCCTTGATGGCTTGGTTTGGGTTTTAATAAAATTAAAAAAAAATTGTAAGCAAAAGCACTGCTTTTTCGATGCCTATCTGGAAATCCACATGGCGTTGCTGAAAGAGACACGAGGACCAGGCAGCGCGCAGAGAGCAGCGCACGATCACCTGTTCAAAGGGGCTGTACTCGCAGTGCATTTTCCATCAGCGTTTGTCCGTCCACTCACTTCCCCAAAGTCCTTTTTGCATGAGACTAGAAACCAAGGACGTGGGAACACAGCACGGAACCTTGACACATTAAAAAACCCTCCCCCTTTTAGAAAAGTAGGACATTTAATTGCATACATGAGGAGTGGAGGTAAAAAAATTTTAAAACGCACACAAAAGCTTTTCCTTATCCCCAAAATAAAAGTAAAAAAAGGAAAAACACACACACACTCACCAAACACTCTCTCACAAGCACAACACAACATACACTTCACCAAAAATCACCCAAAAAACATCGCCCCTTACTTTCTTCTGTATCTTTGGAGTGAAATTTTCCGTGTCGATCGGAGTATCCCCCGGGAAGTTGTCATGTCCGGTTGTGATGGGGGGGGTAGGGGGGTAGAACAGGGGGGGGGGGGAGGTGGGGGGCCAAAGTTCTCTTTGTCCCTTCCCCGCACCTCTGAAAAACACCGCACACATGGAGTTTCAAAAAAACTGAACACACGGATGTTTCAAAATCTGCCCCAAAAGCACCACGGATGTTTCAAAATCTGCAACACACGGATGTTTCAAATCTGCACCACAGCACACACGGATGTTTCAAAATCTGCACACACAGCACACCGGATGTTTTAACATCGACACACGGATGTTTCAACTCTGACACACACGGATGTTTTTAAAATTTCACACACCCATTTAAAAACTAAAAACACAGTCACATTTAAAAAATAACTGACTTGATTATAATTTAGGTTAAATGAGTCACTAACACCCACTTCAAACTCTAAACAAAAACATCACAAAAAAAATAATGACTTGATAATAATGATGGTTAAAATGAAGTCAGCTAAAAACACACTTCAAACTTAAAAAACACGTCACAATAAAACATAATGATTAATAATAATGTGGTAACTGAAGTCAGCTAACACCCAAATTCAAAATCTAAACAACACAGCACAAAAAAAAATAACTGACTTGATAATATTTTGGTTAACTGAGTGAGCTAACACACACACTTCAAACTCTAAACAACACAGTCACAATAAAACATAACTGACTTAATAATAATGATGGTTAACTGAAGTCAGCTAACACCACACTTCAAACTCTAAACAACACAGTCACAATAAAACATAACTGACTTGATAATAATGATGGTTAACTGAAGTCAGCTAACACCACACTTCAAACTCTAAACAACACAGTCACAATAAAACATAACTGACTTGATAATAATGATGGTTAACTGAAGTCAGCTAACACACAACTTAAAATCTAAAAAACACAGTCACAATAAAACATAACTGACTTAAAATAATGTGGTTAACTGAAAAACAGCTAAACCCCTTCAAACTCTAAAAAACCAGTACAATTTTAAAAATAACTGACTTTTTAATAATGATGGTTAATGAAGTCGCTAACACACACACTTCAAATTAAACAACCAGTCACAAAAAAAAAAAGAACTGACTTGTTAATAATGATGATTAACTGAGTCAGCGATTTTGATGATTTTTTTCGTTTGTTTTTTAGTGCTGCACGACACTAAGTAAAAAAAAGCTCTTTGCCTCAACGGGCTCCTGTGATGAATCGAATACTTTTCATCTAAATAGAAAATTCAGTAGGTTAAGGGACCAAACCAAATAAATGATTTAATAAATTTTAAAAATCAAATTTAAAAAATTCATCATAAAGAAAGAGTATCAGATGTTTAAACCCCGCCCTGGATACATCTGTCATTGCCAATATATTACAGCCTGGTGTAACACTTCTACATGGAGACAGGTTTTCGATACCCCCTCCTTTCCCCACAATGAGTCACAATGCATGACTCACACATAATGTACTAAAAAAATCACATACACATTTCATGCGGGCCCCCACATAATGATGCACCACACCACACACAAAACAAACAGTTTAATTTTTCTGAAGTTTTAAAAATGTTTTTTTAGTAGCGAATGAGCTCGAGATAAAGGTGTTTTTCTATTCCAGAGTTTTACCCCCCCTTTTGGGGTTCCCGG